>JAJMEW010000016.1:0-34806 GCA_030574395.1 Pichia californica
ACACTTTACAATCTGTTATGTGTTATGTCAAGATTGATGGCTCATACTTTGATATTCGATATTAGATTATTATGTAGATATATATATAACACTGCAAATACACCATTTCGACCATAATTAGAAGTACATGGAATTTTCTAATTTCTGTGGATGGGCATATGCCGTATTCTGGGGGATTTCCTTTTATCCAACACTTTATTTGAATTACACGTTAAGGAATGCCGATTCAATTTCATTGGATTACATTACGCTAAATATAATTGGTTATGTTTGCTATTCTACTTCTATATCATTACAAATTTTTAATTCAACCGTACGTGAACAATATCAACAATATTTTGATGGTAGATTACCTTTATTGTCTAGTGCAGATTTATTCTATTCATTTCATGGATTGATATTATTATTGGTATTATCCACACAAATATTCTTTGGAAACAAAGTTTGGAAGTTTAAAAATGAACGAAAAAGCTATAGGCTTCATCAAATAAGTCGGATAGTTATTATTTGTTTTGCCTTTTTTGCAATATGCAGCTGGAAACTTAGTGATCCTGTATATTCATTTTTAAACTTTGCTATGAATTTAGCATATTTTAAGATTGTCATGAGTTTGATCAAATATATTCCTCAAGTTATTCATAATTATAAGAGAAAATCAATGTATGGGATTTCTCGACTACAAATCATTTTTGATTTAATTGGAAGTAGTTTTTGCTTTACAGAATTTTATCTTAAAAATGATCTGCCATTATTGGAGGCAATTGATTCCAATAGGGGAAAAATCGGTATTACGTTAGTTACGTTTTTTTTTGGAATTGTCTTTTTGTTTCAAATGTATATTTATGGGACGTCTAGGGCTGATAGAGGTGAAAAGGCAGGTGAACTTGTATAATAAAAAATTTCTTTAAATGTATAAATTTTTTTTGTAAACAGGTAAAAAGTTATAAGGAAATAAACCTAAATTGAATAAATAAAATTGGAGAACCAGGAAAAATAAATAAATAAATTGAATTGGAAAAAATATAAATAAATAAAAGTGAGTTGTTTAATCATCAGATTCGTCTACACTTTGAATATATTCAAAAGTGAAAGCAATTATTTGTAAATGTCCATCATACTCAATGTATTCGTTGATACCATGAGAACCGGCTAAAACAGATGGCAAAACACCAGGTCTGTATCTGTAAATAGTATCTGTTAAATTCCAATAAAGTTTTGTGTCGGTATTACCAGTTCCTAAACCCGGAGTAACAATAACTCTCTTTCCTTGATCAATATACTTCTCAGGATATGCAATTTCTTCATAGACATGACGAGTAGTACCTGCAAATAATTGCCATTTTGAATTATGAGCAGTAGTGACTGGAGATGGTTCAAGAATATTAATTGGTTTAACAGTTAATATACCAACATCTGTTGGTGGTTTAAACTCAATGGTATCATTAGAGTATGGAAATTGAACATATAAACCTAAATCATATTTATCTGCAATAACTTTAGCATCTTTAACAAATTTATCATATGCAATAGTAATATTTTCTTCTAAAGCAACTCTTGAATTAATTTTTAATTCAACAAATTCAGGTAATGCATTAACTTTAACACCTCCTTGAATCATATCTAAAGCTTGAGTAGTTTTAATAGCATAACTCGTAACTCTATCACTATTAATATAATTTCTAACATTCAAATTTGAAAGTTCATCAACTTGAGAATATAAAATGTCATGTTTAAGATGTTCATCAATATCAACAGCATTTTCTGCATAACAAACATATTGATAAAATGTTGGATTATATTGAGTAAAATATGTTGGATATTTATCATTTTCAATTTGAACAATTAAATCACCCATCATACCAATTGCAGTATGATCTTGAGGAATAGATGAATGACCACCTTTTTTTTGGATAGCTAAAGATAAATCTAAATATCCCTTTTCACCAGTACCAACAATAGCCATAGTTGAATCACCAACTTGAGATAAAGAAACTCCACCTTCATCCATTACAGCATAGATAGATTTTTTACCATAAATACTTTCGATAAATTCAGCATTTTTGTTACGAATACCAGTAATTTCTTCATCAAAGCCATAAGATAAAATAACAGTTCTTCTTGGTTTGAAACCCACTTTAATTAATTCTTCAACACCTTCCATATTACCAATAACTAAATTTTTACAGTCACCTGAACCTCTACCATAAAGATATTTTCCATCATAATCTGCTGAAAATGGAGGATGATCCCATTGATCAAGGGAATCTTCATTGATTGGTACAACATCTTGATGTCCCATTAAAAGAAGTGGTTGTAAAGATTCATCTGAACCTTTCCAAATATATACAAGTCCAAAATGATTAACCATATGAAGTTCTAATGTTTGATGAAGTAAAGGGAAATCTTCACGTAATTGTTTATGGAAAACATTAAAATGTTGAAATTTTTCTAAATTTTTAGAAACATCTATTGGAAGATCATCATAACTGGATGTATCAATACGAACAGCATTTTGCATTTTTACAACAGATTTATTTCTAAATGTTTCATCATTAATAATTTTGTAAAGGACATCTTTATTTGAATCGTAAGATTTTGGTCTATAAATTTCAGCATCTGGACATTCTGCAAGTTTAAGTAGAGTAATTTCAGATGGGGTTTCAAGACAATTAAAGTGAATTGAATAAAGAGCAATGGAAGACAACAAAACCAAAGCAATGGATTTGATAAAGTTAAACTTTTTACTTGATGAGCGGTTATAAGAGGAAACGTTATGTTTTTCAATCATTGATAAGATGGGGAGAGTCAATTTGATTTATAGACAAGAAATTTGGGTTCTAAAGATAAGAAATTTGGGTTCTAAAGATAAGAATACTAATACTGAAATTCGTATCTAAAGTAGTGAAAGTGGATAGAAAGAGGAAAGAAGGTGTATTTATAACTTCGGAGATGTGTAAGTTGCATGGTTATTGGTTATTGGTAATACCATTGATGATCACCGTCGTGAGTTTGTACATCGAAGTGACATGACAGATTATCTATCGGGCGTCGGGCGTAAGAGGTTTCCTTATCGAAGATTAGTGTGCGGAGATGTATTGCCGCCGCTGCGTCGATGGACGAACACGGAAAAAAAATAAAACAAAAAATAATAAATAGCAAGGTAACTGAATGATCTAATGCACTGCAACTCTGGGTAAATGTGGTTGTTGCTTCTTCAATGCAGGACAGAGACAAGCCATTCATCACCACTGCAAGTGGGAGATTACCGCTGGTGATGGTGATGGTGATGGTGATGGTGATGGTGATTGATGCAAAGTAGCAATCCATAAGAAAGGTCTACTGATAGTGGTTGGTGTTGAAGATGTGCCATGATTAGCAAACTAGATGTAGATTGTAGATTGTAGATTGTAGAACATGCAAAATATCACTCTGCTGAGCCCTGCACCCTGCACAATGCACCATGCACCCACACCATACACCATACAGCCGGTCTTTCCATGTGCCAGCAACAACTTGATGACATGAACTGCAAGAGAGAAGAGAAGCACCAGAAGAATAACAGTTCAACAGCAAACACTCAGCCTCAAACAGGTGATTCTTGTTCAGTAGAACAGCTAGTAGTTAGTAGCAGTTAGCAATCTCGGATTCATCTCGAATATTGAATAGATCGGCATCAACACTCAACAAACACTCAATCCTCACCGTTTTCGTTGTTTGTTCTTTGTTCCTCGTTCTTCGTTCTGCACACACCACAACATATACACACTACAATGTATGAATAACAACGGACAAACCCTTCCAAAGAGAAGATTACATTATACCTTATTATCTATACATTCGATGTCACATAACTCAACTATGGACTCCCCTGCAGACGAATCAAAGGAAATAATAACCAATCATAATAAAGTACTGCCAAATGTCTATCCAACGAATTCCCTTATTCTTCCTGATGGTAAGATTTTTAAAGTACAAAAAAAGCGTCAAAGAAAAATTCACAGTTGTATACCCTGTCATCAAAGAAAAATTAGATGTTCAAGAGAGACACCAACTTGTAATAACTGTCAGAAATTAGCAGAAAAAAATCCCTCTGAAAAGTTAAATATTTTAGAAGCATGTAAATATTTTGATAACGATAAAAAGAAAAATTTAAAGAAGAAAGGTGTTGATATAAATACTTATACTATTCCTAAAGACAATAATCAAGAAAACTTTAATGTAACACCTTCCAACAAAACATCAAAGTCTACCGATACTTTCTACGAATATACCAATAATGATACTAGTACTAATAATGCTACTACTACTACCACTACTACTAATATTAATACTAATAATAACAATAATACTAATAATACTAATGATAACAATAATACTAATACTATTACCGCTGATACTACCAGCTTAGAAGAAGACCAACCTTCAAATAATGATGAAAATACTGACTTTTCTTTGGTTCAAAATGAATTTGTTTACACACCAAGAGAGGAAGCAAATGAACAATTTAATGAAATGGACATAAATTATCAAAATAATACTTCCAGTATCCCAAATAATGTTACGAGTTCAAATAATAATATGTTGTCTCAACAAAATAGTATATATGTAGATGAACAAATTTATTCATATTACTCAAAACAATTTGCGTCTCAATTTATTAGAATATTGAATAATCTTCCAACAAAGGAACGTTCTGATGAATTGCTTAAAAACTTTCAAACAAATGTGCATTCTTTATTACCAATTTTAGATATGAATAGTTTTTTAGAAAAATATAATGATTTTTGGTACTGTGGTTTATTCCTTACTGATAACATAGAAAAACTGTATCAATATATTGTTTATTTTAAAGATAAATATACAACAGTAATACCAGGAAAAATAAATGATTTTTTATATTGGTATAACAAATCAAATGGCTCACTTAATCCTTCAAATTTTTCTGAATTTTTGATTCTATTATATGCAGTTTATTATACATCAATTTCTAGTTCCGTTTATGAATTCTTAAGTAAAAAATATGATAATTTTAATAATATTCTTTCATATAAAAATGAAGTCAATAAATATTATAATATGTATAGACAAATGAATCATAAAGGACTTAACAATCCTAGAGTTATGTCTTTGGCAGTTTTGCAAATTAATGTCTTAGTTCAATCAATCACTAACCTTAAATCAGGTAAATCTCTTATAAATATTTCTAAAATATTAAGAATTTGTCAATTTTATCAATTGAATAGAGATCCTGTTTTATATCACGGACTTAAGGATAAAGAATTAGTTCAAACTAGAAGAATAGTATGGTGGCAAATATTCCTTTTGGATAATCTTGTATCCTTTTTTTTAAATTTAACACCTTCTATTAAATTATCAGATTTTGATACCAGCTTACTAATGGAAAATTTAGATAATGACTCAAGTTCAAATTTTGCTATTATGTATTTAAACTGTATGTTTAGATTTATTCTTATTGTTGATGATTTAAATGGTCTTACTAATGGGTTAAATTTTCAGTTAAAGAATGAAGATATCAATAAAATGAAAAATAATATAAATAATTTGTTCATTACTTGTAATTCAACAATGAAAAAAATGAGTACTATGTTTTATAATATAAATAATTCAGGTGATATATTATCTACCGATAATAATTCAAGTTCAAATCCTAGCCCTCAAAATTTAAATTCACTAATACCAACACAACTCACAGAGCAACAATTCCAAAATCACCAATCTCAACAACCACCACAACAACCACAACAACCACAACAACAACCACAAAATAAACAACAACAACAAAATTATTCTTTACCACCACATCAGAAACAACAACAGCATGAATTTCAGACAAATGCAAATACAAATACAAATGGTAATGATGAAAAAAGTGATATTACTTTGAATTCAGCTCCAAGTAATTTTCACGAACCAACGTTAGATACATTCAAATATTTTATGTCTTTATTGAATATTTTAAGCGATAAAATGTTAATAATGTTACAGAAAAAAATATTGTTAAGTCCATACTTAATTTATGATACATATAAAACGAACTCTAATCTCAATCTGAGATTAAAATCAACTGAATATAGTTATACTGATCTTCAATGTAATCTTTTACCTTCATTAATGCATTATCTCGACACCTTTTTACTTTTATCTAAAAAAGATATGCTTAAATTTAACTGGAACTTAAAAAACTATATTCCTATTGATGAATTGATTTTACTTATGCAAATACTTGCTACAAATTTTAAATCAAATTTGAATCAATCCGAACATGATCAATTTAACGATATGAATTTAAAAATTTATCTAATTGATGAAACACTTAATTCATTGAAACTTAATTGGCATCTTAAGTTATCTAGTGTTAATAAATTAATTTCTTTATCTTCTAAATTATGGGAATTAATGATATTAAAATTTAATATTGATTTACCTCTTGCATATTCTTTATCTGATAAATATATTTTCCCTAAACCAAGTCATGAAATTTTGAAACATGGTACATATTCTAGAAATATTAATATTTCTTCAAATTCAGTAAGTTGTGCTGAAATTGCACCACGTTCAATTGGTATTGCATCAGCATTTGATACACCTCTTAGAAATCATGATATGCCAAGAGGATCACATACGTATTTATCAAATGATAATTTAAGAAAAGGATCATATAATACCAACAATGGAAGATACAATAGATTTCCAAATACAGACATTGATATGAATATGAATGTTAAAGAGAGATTTATTAAGCTTGCAAAGTTGGTAGAAGAAGAATTGGCAAGAGAAGGAGGAACTGGAAATATCCAAGATACAGATGAAGATGAAGAAGGTTGGTTCAATTTAGGTACTGAAGAAGAGTATGGTTTGAATTCTATTGATGATTTCCATTTTTACAAAAATTTGAAATCTGATGTGATTAGATTATTTAAACTTGTTGTATGTTAAACTATTATATATTTTTTAGATAACCTTTGTTTAATATTGCTATTATTATTGCAATCAGTTAATAATTATTATTACATAACTTCTTCAGTTTTTTTTAAAAAAAAACTTTACAAAATGAAACATCGCTAAAGTTTCATAATAGTTTGTTTATCCAAATCCATTCTTTTTCTAAAATCGTATTTACAGAAATTTGTACTTTTTCCGTTAAGTTTCTATAAAACTTAAAATTTACTATAAGCTAACGCAAATGCTGCAATAACCGAACCAAGCAATGCAAATGATGAAAGCAATCCAGAATTTTGCTTGTTCGATAATTTGATAACATTGTTGGACTCAGTGACATTCTTCTTAATTTCTCTAACATTGGAATCAATAATTTTAACAACTACAGGTTCGTCATCTTCATAATCTTCTTTATCTCCATCATAAACATATATATAATCTTCAGTTGGCTCATCAATTACAGTCTTTTGAACATTACCAAAGAAATCAGTAATCAAAACATCCTTTGGATCTCTATCAAAAAGATCTGTACTAATACCGACATTCGAATGGATCTTTTCAAACGTATAAAAATCAAATAAGTCATTCAAAGTTGAGGTGGATGTTGTTGTAATATTTTCTAAAAATTCTAATGTAAAATAAGTAAATCTATCAATAACTGCAACACCAATTTCAACATCCGAATGATGTGAATATGATGATTCATGTAACGCACTTGAACCACATGATATTATATTTGGTGAATAAAATTTAGAATACATTGTATTTGCTTGGCATGTATCAATCATAAAAAATATTTCATTATACCTTTTTTTTTCATACATTTGTTCAAACGCATCTGCAATATCATAACTTGAAATTTCTTCAGCATCTTGAAATTTTAAAAATTCATCACCACCATGACCAGTCAAATAAATAAAAATATTGGAGTTTTCATCTGTCAATAATCTCTTACTCCTTGGTTGTTCTTTTGGCCATCTATCTGTCAACAATCTAATAAAATTCTCAACAGTAACTTCATACCCTCTATAATCAACTTTAATATTATCTCCATATAATTCTAAAAGTCTGTCAGCATTGTTAAAAACTTCACCTTGGAAGGCATTTCTCGGATTACACGCAATATCATCACTCAACATTAAGATGATTTGAGAATCAGGTATACCTAGTCTTTTAACTGTACGATACATAGATAACGCATTTGCCATGTGTCTATAATTAAACCAGAATCTAGATGTTGATATAATAACGGCCCAGTTGTTTGTGTGTCCATCATTAGTATTTATAAAATTAGTAATCTGTTGTTGTTCTTGATCTTCTATGTTATCAGTTGTGGCAGCATATACAGCTGTAAACAACAGAGCCAGTATTTGGAAAATATTGACAAGCTTCATTGTTGTTTGTATTTGTTGAAGATTCAAAAGTATACAAGGTATAGATAAAGTAACAAGTAAATGATATCTCTTGCTTGAAGACAATACCAACACGTTTGCGTTACTATTGTTGTCAGATCGTATCAGATTTTTTTGGGCTGATGAAGGTTTATTTTAGCGATTCAAAATAATTTCACGACATTGCTCAAATAATTTTTTTGTGTCTAAGTTAAATATTATTCCTTTGTTTGTCTTAGTTAATTAAGATAAATTATATTGAATACTTACTTCAATAATCAAATCTAAAAATAATACACAATTATTTATTCTACAGTTTTATTTTATATAAACAAATATACATGCGTAATTCATATGTTGATAAATAATAAATAAACTAAGATCTCCAGTATTGTGCAAGATTATGTAATCTATCAATGACAACAGGAAGAACAGCATTTACACTACTATCAATCAGGTTTTGAAAATGAAGAACCGCTTCCTCATCATTCAGATCTAACATGAACTTTTCTTCAACTTTCCATAAAAGTTCCATCTTTTCAGCTTCGCTGTTTTCAAGTACAGTACGTAAGGCAGGAATAGAAGTATTTATCATCAATTGAACATTCAAAATCAAAGATGCATTCTTTCTTAATGTAATATATGTGATAAAACAGTACTGACAAAACGTTTTATAATTAATATTTTCAGAACCGCCCATACCTTCAATAATTTGAATTGGTAACTTCATCAGAGGAGGGAAAGGTTTAGGATCTTGACCTAAAATATAACCAAAATCAGCATGAAAAAAATGACCATCTTTAGAAAGTAACAAATTTTCTAAATGTCTGTCACCAACTCCTAAAATATATGTAACAACACAATAACCAGCACATGAACGTACATAGTTATCCATGACTTGTGGATTAACTCCAAGATTTGCTGTTGGATCTGGATTAAAAGTTTGCAAATATAAGAGAATTGAATTGTTATACTTGGAAAGAATATGAGAAAGCGAATTATTCGGAATGAATTGGATAAAACCTTCAACTTCACCAGTAGCTAGAATTTTATACGGTTTTAATTTTAAATCCATGTTTTCGGTTTCTAAAATCTTTTCCATTAATGTGATAATTTGAATGACAAATTGATCTTGTCTAAGATCATCTCCAATTTTATACATAATAGGATATTTTTCCCCATTTGTAGTTTTAAAGGTAATTTTGAGTGGGTTCAAACTTGACTTAAAAACAGCTGATTCATCGGGAAATGTACCATTGACTATAACAGATGGATCCAAAGGAATCGCCAACTTTGGAAATTCAACCATCGATTCATGCCTACTATCATCCAATAAAATATTTCTGGAGTCATATTTAGAACCAAAAATAGTCCTCTTGTGTTTTTCATTTAACATTTCTTTTAAAATTTCAACTTTCATAGGTGTAGTTTCCTTTCTATGTTCCACTTTGATTTTAAAGCAGAAAGTATGTAGTTTATCTACCAGTTCAATCTGTCTTCTCAATTCATATAACTTAAGTTTTCCATGTTGACTTTGAACTAAAGTTATAATAAATTTTTTCATTGTTAATTCATGCACTAACCTAAATATCATATTATCTGCACTTTCGTTATCAACATCTTTACTTGATTTAATTGTAAAGTTTTTATTATTTTCTCCAGATATTTGAATATTATTTTTGATGGTTGATGTATTAGTAGTTAAACCATAAGCTGAAATTTTCTTATTCCGAATTTGTTCTTCCTCGACTTCAACTTTAAGACACCAATAAAAATAGTTTGTCAAAGATGAATCCCTTATGGATCTAAAAATTAACAAATCAATAAATTTTGATGGAACTTCTGGAGTAACAAGATTTTTCAATTTTTTATTCTTAAATAAAATATTATCAATAAACTCAACAATATGTGCATCAGAAGAACAGTTTTCATTAACCGTATCAACAATCTGATACTCACTTGATGCTAATGTATAATTAGAAGTATCTGCTGATTTAGCACTATTTGGAGGTTTAAGTTCATTCTCTTCCTCATCGATATGAACAACATCTACATTACTAACAGATAAAGATCGACCATTTTCATAGTTTTCGTAGTTATCTTTGAAACGCTCATCCTGAGATTCTTTTGGGAAAAATGTTTCATTTTTTATATTTTGAACTAACTGAACCATAAACATAGATAATTCTGAATCACCAAAACTATGCAATCGTTTAACTGCCATTCCCCTGACAATAGAGTTTTTGTAATTGGAACTTAATAGTTCAAGACAATCAATAATTTGTAATTTTTGAATAAAAATATCAAATGCAGATTCTTTAGACCAATTATATATTTCATCGCAATTAAAACTGGTATTTTCTCTCAGATTTTTCAATATTAATTCAAATTCATTTATTTCAGAATTATTATTCCAATCTACACACTTGATAAAATTTATTAAAGCGTTGTTCCAACCCGGAGTATTACCTATAATCAAAGTGGTTAACATAAACCATCTATATCTCCAAACCATATTTCTTTCTTTTGCAGTCATCTTTTCAAAAAATTGTTTCTTCATAACATGTGAAAGTGCCTCACGCATTTTTAATGTTGGTTTTAACTCTTTATCTAATGGTGATAAATGTTGCATACGTTCTAATCTACGAAATTTTTGTTCCACAGGATCTTCCATTTGTTCACCACGAACTTGATCTGGATCAAATGGTAGTGAATCAGTTGAGTAGATATTGGGCAAATTATTTTCTATAGTTCCAGTTTTAGTATTTGCATATGTGATTTCGTTAAATGTGGGGTCATAATTTAAAACAGAGTTAGAAGGATCATAAACTGGTAACGATATTGGGACATATTTAATATCTGAAAAAACAATTGGAATTTCAAAATCTGGCAAACCAATAGATAGCTCAACTTTAGAATTCTGATAATTTGGTGAAAAAATAGACTTTGACTCAAGTGCATCAATTTTGGATAATGTAAGTTTGTTGAGCCACAAAGGACGATTATTATTAAATTGAATCTTTTCTAGTACCGATTCTTTGGAGGTATAATCTATATCTTTTTCATTTGTAATCAATGCTTCCGTATCAGACTCATTCTTAGCAATTTCTAACACAATAGTAATTCTTCCTGTATTTAGTGTACAGGTTTCATTAAACATTGACATTCTACCTGTTGATAGTAAAATTTTCTCTGCTGTTCGTACATTATAACACCATGTCGTAAAAATAATATTTGCTTCAATGGGTAGTTTGCAATATTCTATTGGAAGCTCAATCCATTGTGTATTTTCTGAGAGTAATGAAGAACTACGTGTTGCTGATACAGTTGATAGGGACGATGCATTAGAAGACGAGACAGTGTTATTGGTGAAGATGGAAGATGTCGGTACTTTTGAAGTTGCATCAGCTAATCCTTTGGATGGAGTAAATTTTATAAATGTATCGTCAATGTATATAATATTGTCTTCTGTATCTGTTTCAAGTCTGCATGTTTCTTTCTCCATCTCCCCCGTCAGTCCTATTATAACAGGAACAGTTAACTTTTTACCAATTCCCGATTCAATGTGAATTTCTGTAATTATTTCAGCTTCACTTAGTTGTTTCTTGAGTTTATATTCAATTAATGCATTTGTACAATCAGAATGAGATGATGCTGATGGTGAGTCTGTAGCTTTAATATCTTTTTGGGTTTCGTCATCTATATATATCTTTCGAAATAAAAAAGATGATGTTATCCCCCTTAGGGAGTGAATTTGAAACTTAACTTGTTCGGAAAAATCCTTCGAAAGAGCAAAATTTGCCACATTCGAAATTTTATCAGTCATATTGGTTATTAACCTTCAATGTTATAGAATTGTCAAAAAAATAAAGTGTTATTAATTATTGAAAGGCAACCACTTAACGTAGGCGTGATGGAAGTATTAACTAACTTTATTATTATCTTAATAAGTCAACGGACAAAGGACAAACAAATGTCATCAACCTCAACCGTGATTACGTAAACACACATAAAATACATTATTGATTATTGTTCTTCATCAAATACATGTTCTATAAATCCATTTTTATATATATTACACCCAACCATCGTCTACCAAGTTCTTATTCTCTGTTAAGATAGAATCATTAGTTATAAGTTTTCTGCTTTTGTCAGAATTTAAGAAATTTTCTTTCAACCATAACATTATTGATTGTTTTCTTCCAATAGTGTAAGCAAATATAATCTGATAAGCATTCAATCTTGACATACCGTTGACTTTTGAATTAAATAGTTCAGTAAACTTCTTTACATCCAACGCATCAGATCTTGTAGCTTCTACGGTCGGTTCAATAATTCCTTTTATAAACTTACGCTGTGTTTCTGTTATCGGAGATGATCTCATATATTTCTCCCTTTTATGAATCAAATACATCTCATCTTTGATAAATTCATGTTTTTCAATAAAATCACGAATGGCATTAATAACTACTTCAAAATCCGAATTTTCAATAATTTTGTTTGAAATTAATTGTGTTTTATTTTTAAAACCAGATTTAGAAAAACAGTGATATGCCAGGTATTCATTTGCATTTGTGGTTTCAACTTTGAAGTATGCCTTATGACCAGTAGACATGGCCCATGCATTATACTTTACTTGTGTCCACACGGGGGTATTATCTAAATAGTTTAAGTTTTTCATATTCTTTAATAATTGATAAGGCATCGATTTGCTCTTCTTCTCTTCGTTATATAACATTTCTATTCCTTTGTAGTTATTAAATTTAATATACTTAACATCACCTGGTAATAACTCATCTCGATTTCTGTTACCAAATCCATTGTTGTCTACTCCACCAAAGCAAAGTAGTTTTATTGCATCAGACTTTCCATTGAGTGTGGAATCCAGTGATAATCCAATAGATTTATTATCTACAAAGTCCACAACTAATAATTTTTCTTTTTCATCACTTAACCTTAAACCTCTACCAACCATTTGAATTAACAAAGGTTTTGATTTTGTTGGTCTTAATAAAAATATAGTATCAATGTTAGGGATATCTGTACCTTCAGTAAACACACCACAATTGATCAATACTGGAATTTTTCCATTTTTAAAATCATTAACAATATTATCACGTTCACTACTTTTGGTTTCTCCACTAACGTATTGTGCATTAATCCC
This sequence comes from Pichia californica, assembly GCA_030574395.1. Classification (NCBI taxonomy): domain Eukaryota; kingdom Fungi; phylum Ascomycota; class Pichiomycetes; order Pichiales; family Pichiaceae; genus Pichia; species Pichia californica. The sequence continues at coordinate 13,516 of JAJMEW010000016.1, forward strand.
ATTTGCTCTGAATATTTCAGAAACACTTTGCATATGTGCAACATTAACACAAAATATTAAAACAGATTTTGTATTTTGAGCATATTTATCTTTAAATTTAAAGTATGTCATCAGTGCGATTTTGTTGATTTCAGGAGTATTAATATGTTTGGCTAATGAATTTGTTTGGAAATCTGATCCTTGAATTTCAACATCCTGAAGATTTAAACCAAGCTCAACTCTAAGCCAATCAAAATCACAGAGATGGTTTTCTTCAATTAAAGCTGCAATATGTTTCTGGAAAACAATTTTGTCAAATACTTTCTTTAATGGAACTTTATCAGCTCTTCCCATTGTAGCAGTAAAACCTAGTAAAAATGGTCCATTTTCATCTTTGTTTTGTTTAGAACATTTTAATTTTTCAAACAGAGCAATATAACTATCACTTACTGAATGATGACATTCATCAACTATAACAGCTTTAAATCTTTCAATATCATAATTCATCAATCTACTACAATCTGCTCTTGCCAAAGTAGGTACACTTCCAACAACGACAAATGGTCTTGAATCATTAAATGTTCTATTCGGATCAATTTTATTCTTTCCCATATCCAAAAATATTCGATCATCGTCAAAAATTTTCAATTTTTGTAAAGTTTTTATTGTTTGAGTCGCCAATTCACGTCTATGTACTAAAATCAATATCCCATTGGCAGTATCATTTTTAAATCTTGACAGTTTTAATATTTCAGGAATAGCCATAGAAAATATTACTGTTTTCCCACCACCTGTAGCAATAGATATAGCAATTTTATGAGTTTTCTGCGTTGATAGTGTGTCTACTATAGTTTTAATACATTCTTTCTGATATGCACGTAATGCAATAACATCTGATGGATTAAGTTTGGGTTGGCATTCAATGTTGTCTTCATCACCACCTGCATTGATATCAACAGATTCTTCATTTGATTCAACATCATTCTGAATTTGTTTCACTTCTTCAGTTTTCTGTTTTATGGTATGAGATCCAGGCGTTTGAAATAATACCGTGTTTGAAACGTCGACTTGTTGGGACACATTGAGCACATGGAATCTTCGTAGTTTTGATAAATGAACACACTTAATAGGGTATTCCCTAATAGTGATCTTTCCACATCTCAATATACCTTTAAACATGCTCTGTTTAGTATATATATTAGCTGTATTTGATTGAAAACCAGAAAGATAAAAGGAGCTGTATATTGTAATTAAAGATGCCTAAGAAGGAAAATAAATCACAAACGACAAACCAGTGAAAGTGTCGGCTCGACTGCCGCATTAGGACAGGTATCACTTCTACCTTCCGCACACGACTTTGACAGCACTCTCTGGCAATCTATCTCTCTTACAGATTCATTATCCCAGTTGATCCTTTTTACTGATTCGGATAGATATCATGGGTTTAAGTGCATGGAGGTTTAATTCCCACAGTACCCGGAAGTCAAAAATACTAAATCAATTATGTTTCAAGGTGAAATACCGACGACCTTTGACAAAGAGACTCTCAGTCAAATTTTAAAGAAGATTTTTAGCAAAAGTAAATCAACTCATTTGTTAAGACTCGATACATCATCAAATGAAATCAAATTAAAGAGTGATAAGCCACGTTTAGGACTTATTTACATAGAAGCTCCATTTATTACACTCCCAGATTTTGAAGTATTAAAACTTATAGAGAGGGGTAAATGTTGTAGTTATTGTGGCGAAGTTCTGAAAATCTACGATAATGGTAAGATGAAAGATGATGGCAAAAAAGGCAATAGAGAGAAGCAAACATCCATTGATAAACATGAAAGATATATCAATGGACTTGATTGTTCTAATTGTGAAGTACGTTGGTGTGATAAACAATGTAAAGGATTAGATTTTAAACACAATCTTCTTTTTCATAGACCTTCTAATAAATCAGCAACTCATGCATTTATGAGTGTTGATTATATTGAAAAGGATACTTTTTTCTTTGATAAATGGAGTAAATTAAAAAATTATCTTGTTGAGAACAACATGAAGATTATATTCAATAGTATTATTTGCTTACTACACATATATTATGATGAAAACTTGAAGTCAGGTTATGAATCTTTGAAATGTTATGATTCAAATGACGAATCACAATTAGAAATATTCATTGAATCATGGGACATTTTAAAAGTTACAGATTTGAAATCAATTTGGGAAGATTTTCAGTCTTGCTTTAAAAAGTTTAAGATTGAGTATATTAAATTTTTAAAGTATATCATAATTTTTAGATTGAATAATTACAATGGTTCAATATACCTTATTTTCTCTGCATTGACGAAATCTCATATATCAGATCCAAATGCAAAAGTTGAATATTATGATGGTAAAACTCAACATGATTATGAAGAATTTAGTGTTCAGACTGATGAAACAAAAAATGTTCATATTGTAAAAGAAGTGATTGTTGATAGTCCATCTGTCAGACCTATTTATACCAATAAAACGTCAGGAATGTTGGATAAAAAAATTATTCAAGTTAGTAATATAAGCAAACTTCCAAACAATGCACAACTGATCTTATCCGATGAAGATTATTCAAATCCATTGGATTTAGATGATGATGAAATAGAAATTATTTCTGATGATGAATCTGAAAATAAAGTACCTAAATTAGTGTTACCATTACCTTTAACACCACAGCAAAAGAATCCAAAAATTAGAACTGCATCATTTACTTCTTCTGGTGCTTCATTTGGTGAAGGTATTATTAAATATAATAGAGATCAAATTAGAGAGATGCTTGAAAATATGTCACATTCAAATAGGTTAGATGAAGAATCATCTGATGAAACAGATGATGCTATTGTTTTAGATGATGAAGTCTCTAGTTCTTTTGGATCATCAGTTAATAAGAATCTGGTTGCTATGGTGAAGAATATGCAAATAAATAATGCTGCACAACAAAGAAGAAAAAGTGTTAAATTTGAGGAAACAGTTACTACTATTTGAAAAATAAACATTTCCTTCTTTAAAATTTTAATGCAATGACCAATAACTCTATACTAAATAACTACTATAAAACCCATATAATGAAATTAAATAATCTAATGTCCATTACAAATTATAAAAAATATTACTAAATATTTTTATGTGTATGTTTTTTTTTTCCAATTTAACACTCTATTTTCAACATTCATTTATATTTACACCATAAATGGAGACTGTTAAATTTTATTGATCTAATCAATTTATAATTTTTTTTTTTTAAACTAAAAAATATTATTTATTATTATTATATATTTATAAAATTGTAACAAAGAACTCATAATAATTATCTCAAATTGTCTTTAATACAATTCCATATTATATGGATATTGCGTGTTACCTCATTTGTAATTCCTAATTTTACCCCCGAATTTTTTAACGTTGTGTGCATGACTATGCCAAGTATGCATATACCCAAAGAAGCTTTAATTATCATTGGTGATCTGTGAATTTCACGTTTAATTAAAGCACTATTATTATTTAACGTTTTCAAAATGTATCTCTTTTTCTGTATTTTAGTATCCTGTAATTTTTGTTCCTTTATTTGTAAAATTAAAACTGTTATGGAAGTTGATTTGCTTTTCAAAAATGAAAAACTAGATATGTTTTTAAAAGATTTAAGTTTACTAAGTGGTATCTTTTTTTTCAAATCAAGTGCAAGTCTTAAAACGGTGTTAACTTCAAGTTTAGAGTCAATAGAATTTTCACTCAGATGTGTTTTAATAAAATTATTTAGAACAACATGTACAATATCAGAATCATAAGTGCTTGATTCTATTGAAGAATCACTCATTTCATTCAAATCAACTAGAATGTCGTCCTTGTAATATATTAACAGTGCAGTATAAATGTAAATTACCAATTGTGGATCATCACAAGCAAATATATAATCCCAAATTAATGAAATATCATTAATATTTGTTATATCATGAGTAAATAAAGATATTACTGCACTTAATGCATATACTGGTTTTGAAGTTTTAAGAATCAAATATATATCATAATCATTATAACTTAATAACTCTGGTATTAGATCCAATTGTTTCATTGTTGGAGAGATATTGGTCATCATATGATCACGTAAGTATCTAAGAGTAAGATTATAAAGAAATCTGAAAGCTTCATAGTCATTATCAAATGTAAGTACTACCATTGAAGCAACATCATGATATCCTTGATAGTAGTTTATACCAGGAATGGCATTAAGAACATGAATTATGAGTTTATTTAATCGTTTTCTTAAAAAACTTAAATTATTCTCAACTGAATTTTGTTGATCTGGAATTGAATTAAGGTAAATGAATGATCTTTCTACATCTTTCAATACTTGTTCTGCATCTTTATGTTCAATTTGATGCTTCAATCGAGTAATTGAGCTTTCCTTACTATCTTGTTCTTTTATATTAACAGATTCTTTCATATGCATATCTAAAAGTGTATCTTGTCCTATAAGCAAAGGCCATGCTCTTTTCCTAACTGAATTGTCTAATAACCCATCAGAAGTGCAAAGCACAGTTTCCCGGAGTCTATCAATATCGTTTGCATCGAGCATTTCCAACATTTGATTGATATGTTTCTCCCTCTCATGATCAGAAGTGAGATCAATGTCAAAGATACTTTCACCATTATCATCTAAAAGTACCACCATTATAGATCTGATGTATTGCAATGCACAGTACCTTGTATAAGTGGAAATGAAAGGCAAAAGAAAGCAGAAAGCAGTAAATCAAATCGGACAATTTATCAATTTATCAATTTATCAATTTATCAATTTATCAATTTATCAATTGTCAATTGTCAATTTGTACAGCCCGAAAAGCTCACTATTTCACTTCTACCAGTCTCACCCAAACAGGAAGGCCACCCGACACCCGTCTGTTCTCAAAAATTTGAAGGTCCGCAAAACTGCAAACTGCAAACTGCAAACTGAAAACTGCAAACTGCAAGTTCTTTGTTGTTTGTCATTACTGATTGTGTTGATTAACTCAATAACAACACACCAAGGCAACAACAGAATCATACGTCATATAACATGGCAGCAGTGCAAAAGAAGAAGAAATCTAGAAAGTCTTCAACATACAAATCCAATCCTTATCCTGCAAATGACTCTAAAAATATCGATTCTGGTAATACATTATTATTCGGACCTACATTCAAATCATCAAATTTAAGTAATAGTCAAAATATTTTAAATGGGAGTAATCCAATCTTACAATTTCCTATTCCAAATATAGATCCAATGAAAGCAACACTTTTAAATGATGAAGTTGATATGTACTTTCCAAGAAAACATTTTTTGACAAAATATCAAATGTTAAATGATCTTATTGAAAATATATTAATTAAACCAATTCCAACTGATAAAATTATACCACCACGTCTATTTCCTATTGCATTTGTTGAAGGAATGCCTTATGAAAAGAAAAAATTAGAATTATTAAGTAATATTAAAAAAGAAGTTCCAACCAAAGAAAATCAGCAAGATATTGAAAAACCTATTGATAATTCCTCAACTAAAGATAATATCAAAATTGATAAAATTGATAAAAATGATATTGATAACGATGAATCATTAAGTGACTATGATCCAGATTTTGATGGAAATCATCCAAATATATATCCTGAACCAACTGAAGAGGAAACAAAGATTATTGATTCTTATCTTGATTCACGAAAGAATATAAAGGAACGTACTGACTTTTTATTTGGTGATTTAGGTACTATGAAAATGCAAGAAACATCATTAATTGAAGATGAAAATAAAATTGAAGAATCTTTAAAACAATCAGCAGAACTTAGTGACAAATATAAATATAATATAAAAGTTTTGGATAATTTACGTGGGATGTATTTAAAATATACAGCTAATTCTATCCAACAAAATGAAAAAGAGTTGAATGAAATTGAAGAAGATATCAAATCAAAATTTAAAACAAAGTTTACAGACACAAATAAAATAAAGAAGTTTAAAACAAAGGCATTTGACTCTATTAAAGTTGAAATTTCTTTAGATGAGTATAATCAAAAATTTAAAAAACAACCACTTCAATCAGCAATATCGTTTCCAGAAAATTCATTGCCGGTGAATGATGAAAACAGCTTAGCACAACCCAATTTTGAAGGGAATATGATGACAGAGAACAAACAGCAAGATATAAAGACCCCAATCGTTCCACTGCCAGCAGATTCAAATTTAGGGGTAACAGAAGCAGTCAAAGATTCAACTAATGAAGTCGCTGATGATGTATTAGGGAAGAAGGAAAACTCTAATTCAGATCTTAATAATTTTGATTTTGAAAACGAAATGCTTTATGAATCTCAGGATTTCAATAATAATGATAATGATAATGATGAGGATTTTGGATCATTAAGTAATGAAGTCTTTTTAAATATGTAATTATTTTTTTTCTTTCTTTGTTTTGTAAATTATGCAATTTTGTAACCTTAATAAATATAAATCTCTTAACCAATATTGAATTTCCAAAACTAAAATATATTAAAATTAAGATAAAAATATCAGTATACAAGTTAAAAAGTTACACAATGACAAAATAAAATTAAATACCAAAAACTTGGTACCATCTTGATACTACTTTTACACTAGAATATCCCACAGAAATAAACGTTAATATAACATTCAATAAAAATAGAATAATTGCATTAAGCATATATCTTGGGGCAAATATTTTCCAAACCATCAAATGTCTTCTAAAATTGTTAGTCATAATTAATGTAACCAATGTTAAACATGTTTGATAAATTAACATTGTCATTGCATTTTCTGCAATCTTAGAACTCAGTGCAACAGGCTTATTAGTTGGTGGAATCTTCCATAATGTTAATAATGGTATTGCAATAGCAACTAAAATAAAAGATCCTAAAGTATTTAAAATAATTGCCAAGTGAGTAAAGGGGAAAGTAATAGTTTCGGTAAACATAAATCCTGTCTCCCATTGAATTGCTTGCAATGTTGCTTGATGACCTGTAGTAAAAAAATGTAAATATCCTAAAAGAACCATGACAACAACCGATATTAGATTGGTACGAATATTTAAGATATCAACTAATTCAAATAAAGTTAATAACTGATTGACTAAGAAAAATAATGAAACACCACCAAGTGGTTTAGAAACAACCAAAATAGAGCACAAAATATTTACAAAAAATAAAAAGTATGATGATCCATAAACGTTACTATAACCGATAATCTTGGCAGTTTTCTTTATTTCCATTTTTGGATCCTTTTTAGCAGTAGACTTTTTAGTTTTGTTAGAAGTACTCAAATTGTCTTCAATAATTACTTCTTGTTCTTCTAATTCGACTCTAATACATAATGGACCTGAATTCCAACCAAAATTGGCAGCAAGTAATGAAATACCTAAAATCACTCTTCCAATTGTTATACGAACAGTTTTTATTGCTGTAAGTGGTATCTCATATGTTATATTTAAATATCCATCATTTTCAACATATTCTAGTGTCCATAAAATTGCAATCAAAAACATAACTGTTCTTAAACCCTTAGATATCCATACTGAAGCAGGACCTTCATAAGAATAAGAAATTTTGTAGAATGTTTTGATAATAATAGGTAAAAGAATAGCAGAAATATACAAGAATAAAATTGAATACCAAGTCATTTTAAAATTAGAAACACATTTATCACCTTGTTCTTCTCTGCAAATCGTTATCATGGATGCTAAACGAGTGAAAATCATAAACATAAATGCATGATAAGCACCAAGAATTTTTTTATGTTTTTCTTTGTTTTGGAATGATTTGAAAAATGCTAAAAATCCAAATGTACTTAACCAAAATGAAACTATTTTATCTTCCCAAATAATGAAAGAATTGGATGCATAAATTAAAGAATGCATTCCAATTATCAACATACCCAAATAAGTCCATCCATTTTTCACCAAATTATCTTTAACTTGTAGAATTAAGAAAATTATAGAATATCTATCAATAATCGGAGCCAGTATACCGTTAGCAATACCTAATCCAACACCTAATATTAATGCCCATGTAACTGGTAAACCTTCTGGTTTGAAAACAACAGAGAAAGAAGAGCATAATGCACAATATACCAATATGAGAATTAAAGAAGCGACAAAACATTGGTAATTTAATTGAGAAACAACAACAGATGGAACTAGTTTTGAATATACAATAAGTACAATCAAAGAAAGGAATATTAATGTTATTCCAATCCAGATATTCAAATCATCAAAATTTGCCCATAAATCTTTACATTTTTGTAAAGAAGTAAGTTGATACTCATAATTAGCTTTGATTAAATCTTGAGTAGATTCAAAAATATTTGATGATAAATCACTACGCAATTTAGAATAAAGTGTATTAATTTCATTATCTATTTTCAATTCGTTAGAATTCAATCGGTAATTATTAATTTGAGAAGATGTTAACAAGGATGCAATTGAAAATGATTTATCATCTTTCATGAAGGCTTCAGCAATTGGTGATCCTAAACTATTAAATGGGATTGGAAGACCTAAAAGCATTGATAATGTTGGTGTAATATCAATTTGATTGACTCTTCTGTAATTCTTACCTGCATTAGAAATATCATATTCATTTCCTGTGAAATGTTTAAAATGTTTATTCTTAGAATACATAAATAATGCAGCTTCAACTTCATCATCTGATTCACCACCATGATTACCTGTTGAATCCATTCCATGATCACCAAAAACAACTAAAAGAGTATCATCAGATATTTCTTCCATTACTTTTTTAACGATATCATTCAGTTGAGTTAATTTATCTTTCATTGCATAATGGTCAGGTCCATATCTATGTCCACAATGATCAACACCAAGAAAATGACCAATAAGAACATCCCATTCTTTTTGTTTTTCTTTTTCTAATAATGGGAAAATATGATCAATAACACCGTTATCAACAGTATGTAAATCCCATACATTTAATGAATCATATGGATAAGTCAAATTTGGATTTAAAAATGGTGAAAACATAGCCATCCAAGTATCATCACCCATAAATGCAACAGATTTATTATTATAAAACATTTGACTTAATAAATTGTCTTCAGTGACTGTATCACCATCAAAATTTGAACCTGCATCTATAAATGTTGGTAAAGATCCAGTTGTTAAACCTTTTAACCTTTGTAATGTAGTAGTAGGCGGATCTGCAATGAACTTTAACAAAAGAGAATTTTCAGGATATTGTGTAAACGTATTGTAAAATATGTCAAAATGATTATGATAGTAGTAATCAGGTGAGTTTTCAAAGACATTATCAACGGGTATTGTAAAATCGAATCTCAAGGCATCAATAACCAGTATTACAGCCTTTTTAAATTCAGAAGGATGAAAGCAACCTTCATCAGTTTTGTCAGAAACTATCTCATTTTGTTGAGAAGAACATTGTGAAATATCAGGTAAGACATTTCTTGAAAGTAGGAATCCTCTTGTAAAAAATGCCAAGGCTATTGTTTGCAATATTCCGAAAAGAAATAAAACCTTAACATAAGAAGAATTAGTCTTATTCAATTTTTTAGAACGATAATTATATTTATCTTTAATTTCTTCTGCTTGCTGAGTTGATGCAGAAATAGGTATAAAATCTTCTTTATTATTTTCAGTGTCTTCGACACCATTTCGGAGAATCGCAGATGACATTTTTATGGTATTTTATTCGGTTGATTGGAATGTGGTTGTTTTATTTTCGTTTTTTGTTTTTTTGCTTTTGTTTTTGTTTTTGTTTTTGTTGTTGTCAGAATTGAACAATTGATTGAATAAAATTAAAATAGAATACTTCGATAGAATCGTTAATATACGATTGTACTGGTCATTTAATGCAACAAAAGTGAGATATTAGATATGAGGTGCTATTGAATGACTATATAAAATTTGAGATGCCACGATCTCAAAATAGCACAGATATATATTAGATGGTAAACAAGACGGTTGATTAGTAATTGTGGTCACAATATAAAAGCTTAATTGAGCTAATCAATATACAAGAATTTATAAATGGACTACTGGTCTATTTAAAGGATCAAGAAATGAAATAATGAAAGAATGCACCCAGGAAAGAAAGGTAGCCAGGATCTTAGGCGTATGCATACAAACTCGTGGGTCTTCGGTCTTCAAGCAATTTCAAATTTCAAATTTCATTGATTTCCTACATTTCATCAAATCACCAAATCATCAATGAAATAATACATAATTAGTATGAAATGCAAACAAAATGCAGCAGCAGCGGTGTGGGGTGTGGTGCACGGAGGTGTTGTGCAACATGCATCCCAACATCACCAGTGTCGTACCACGACCAAGTTGTCTGCAATAGCCTCGCACAATCGTTTCATGTCCGTTCGACTGATATTCTCCTGCATGAGGAACACTTCTTGGGCATTTCTACCATTCATGTATTTGAGCACTTTGTAAAAGAGATTTGAAACATCAATGGGTTGTCCTTCAACTACTTTGGATATCCACCTTCTCTCAAGTGATGAGGAATATTCCGGTTCTAATAATATAGTATCTTCTTCCTCTTCTTCTTCAAACTGTATTGTATAATTTGAAGGATGTGTATAACTATCGGCTTCAGAAGGTGGTAATTTAAGACCTCCATTATTTTTATTATTTTCATTGGTGGTTTCATCTGTTGGGGATTTCTTTTGAATGTATTGATTATGACTTCTTGTTTGTTCAAGTGTAATTTCATCTACCTCGCTAGTAGTATCTTTGTTGTCATTTTTTTCATTTCTAAGATTATCTGTTTTCATTGATTGTGATCTACTCCTACTCCTTGGATTATCATCATTTTGAATTTTCTCTACAGTAGCATCTGCAGAATTATCAGTAGGCATAGTATTGAGTTTTGAATTAGAAGTGTCTTCCAATATTTTATTGTCCTCAAGATTATTAATACTTTCTTCCAATGATATATTTTCATCTGATGTATCATTAATTATATCCATAGTAGTAGTAGTAGTATTATTATTGTTGTTGTTGTTGTTATTATCATTATTTTTATTATCATTATTATCATTATCATCATCATTTATATGTAAATCTTGTAAGTTAATCTTATCGATGATATTTGAAGATTCTTTATTATTGTCAATACCATCATGACGTTTATTTTCACTTATCATAGATGTATTAACTAATAAATCATTTTTCTTCTTTTTCAATTCTTGCTTTCTTTTAATTTCAATTTCAACTTCTTCAGCAACTTTAATTTTAATTTCTTTAGTAATTTTCAAATATAAAAAAGTGTATAATTGAATAATATAACCATGTTTAAATAACCATGCAATTGCATCCATATATAAATCTCTATGATCTCTACTTGGAATAATATTACTAATAGTTTTCGGTTTACTTGTAGAAATATCAGATATCATTGATAAAAATGTAGGTAGTGGTGGTAAATTTGGGAAAGTTCTATTAAAATCTGGTGAATCTTGATAAATATTTTTAATTGGTGCAATTGGTGAAATAACATAAATACTTCTTGAAGTTAAAGGTAAAGTTGCCATTGCTCTTCTCCAATAAACTAAATGATTTGCAAACATTTTAACTTCTTGAATATCTAAACCACTTAAAATTGATAATCTTTGTAATGATTCATTAGGTTTAATCATTCTAATAAAACTTGCAACAACTGAATCTTTTTCAGCTTTAATATCTTTTATAATATGTTCAGTATCATCAAGTAAAATTAAAGCAAAATGTGCCATAATATCACTAGCTTGAGTTAAAGAAGTTGAAGATTCATATCCATTCAATTGATTAAATGGTGAAATTGATGAAAGTGTTGAACAATCAGGTAAATCAACATAACTTGGTGGTAATACAACAAATTCTTTACGAATAGGTATTTGAAAAGAATTTAATTTCCCATTAATATCAATATTAACAATTTCAGATTTACTTACAGATTTATAAGTTTCACAAATTAATTTTGCAAGAGAAGATTGTGAAATAATAGATTTCCATTGTTGTTTAATTGGTGAATGAATCAATTCTTCTCTTAATTTTATAATCTTTTTACATTCATTCCAAACAAAATTTGTCTTTTGTTGTTCATATCGAAGTAATAAAGAAATTCTACTAATAATATAATGAAACATTTCATCAATTCTATGATTATATTCAACAACAGGAGGATTCATAACAAATAACATATGAAATTGATACATACCACAATCTTTTTCCATTTCTAATTTATTTTTATTATTATAACCATTATATTGTAAAACTTCATCATCATTATGATGATCAATATGATCATCATTAAAATTCTCTGTATTATTTGTATTATTATTAATTTTATTAGATTCATCATGATTTTTAGTATTTGAATTAGATTCTTTTTCAGTATATAAAGAGCCTGCTATTGACTGTTTTCTTGAACGTTGTGAAGTTGACATACTCTTTGATCTAATATATTTACTCTTTTTAGATACTCTCCATGTACCATCTTCATTAACATGAATTGGTAAACCTAAAAATACCATATCTTCAACTGTTAATTCAAATCTAGTATTACATAAAGATTTTGGAGGAGTTGCTAAATCACTAATGAATTCAGTATCAAATGAGAATAATTTTTCAATTTTATATTCTTTTTTTTCTTTATTATTATTGTTATTATTATCATTATTATTAATAATGTTTGAATGAGTATTTTCACTAATTGAAGTTTTCAATGACGAAATTAAAGATTGAGAATCAATCGATTCAGATTTATTTTTTAATTTTTCCTTTTCTTTACGAGCTTTTATTTTCATCTTTCTTTTTAAAATTTTCTTCTTTTTCTTTTTTTGTTCACGTTCGTATAATAATTCTAATAAATCACGACCACTTTGATATCTATTATTAGAAGATGAAGATGTTCTTTGATGTCTATTATGATCACTTGTAAAACTTTCAGTACTTAAAGTACGATGACTTTTCATACCTAAGCTATCAACATCGCTATCCTTTTCAAATTCAATATCGTTATCATCGTCATCATCGTCGTCGTCGTCGTTGTCGTCATCATCATTATCATCATCATCATCAATGACAAAATCATCATCATTTTCATATCTATCATCTTCAGCTTCATCTCCATAATCTTCATCATCATAATCATCATAGTTCTCTAAATCACTTGAACCGATTAATCCATCAATACTATTAGAAACTTCTGTAATATCTAATGGTGTTGCTTGAAATCCAAATTCATTAGGTTTAGGTGGATAATGGAAAACTAATTGATTACCATCATGAGTTGCAATTGTAAACACGATACCTAGTAAACATGGATTAGGTAATAACAAAGAAGTACTCATTTCTGTCCATAATAAATAAGAATAATAGTGGTGATTGAAATATCTTTCTCTGTCTGTCTTTCTACTATCTATTTACTATCTATCTATCTATTTTGCTGTTCTTGTCAACTTCTCATGAAGTGTTAAAATGAGAAAAATGAAAAAAAATGAGAAATTCCAAACAGCACGTGATCGGTCTGGCTGATGTGGCGGTGCGCCATTTCTACAACTGTGGCGGGTGTTGCTATCCAGCCTGTTTATCTGCCTCTTTTCATTTCTTATCATTATCTTGCATTACTTAAATTGCTTAAATTACTTAGATTGCTTAAATTACTTAGATTGCTTAAATTACTTCTTTTTATACCCCTTTCCCCTGAATAACTCGTTTTACCCCTTAATCTACAAACAGACGGTCACAATTCACACATTGTAGTTCCATTGATTGGATTTCCTGCTTTCTTCACTGCTTTCTTCACTGCTTTCTTCACTACTTTCGTTCTTTCCTTCTTGCTTTCCATGCTTTTGGCTTTTTTTATTTTATAACAGATCTCTAGTATTCAAACATTACTTATATTATTGAGTAGAACATGATTAAATTATGAATACTAATTCACAATAATAGTAGTGATAATAATGATATTAGTTGATTTGTTCATACTAATCAATGACATAAGTTTTTAAGTTTTTAAATTCTTTTTATTTTTTTAAAAAAATATTTAAAATGGAGGGTTTTTCATTACATTCTATAAAGTAAACAAAAATTTCTGTTGTTACTTAATTTTCATTTTCCTTTATATAAGTTTTATAGGTTTTATAAAATTAATTGATTATTTTCATTGATCGGCTTTTCTTTTTTATGTGATAATTTGCACGCAAAAAAATTCTGCGCAACACCATACAATCTGCAGAAATTATATTATTATTATTATTATTATTACAACTTGAAACATTATTTATTTAATTTCTGTATACAATTTACAATGACAATTCAAATTTGTAGTAGATGTAAAGTTAAAAGGGAAGTTAATTTAACTGATACAGATGAAATTGATTTAATAAATTTCAAAACTTGTTTATTATGTCGAAATAAACTTAAACAATATAGGAAAAATTTTATTAAAAGGCAAAAAAATTTAAAAATTGATAAAGATAATAAATCTGATGATAAAATAAATGTTATTATTATACCTCAAAATATAAATAAATATATTAAAAATGGTAAAATTTTGAAAAAATATTCAAATTTAATTAAATTATTTGAAAAATTTTATAAATTTAGTAAATTAAATGATATTGAAATTGATGAAATTATTCAAATTGATAAATTTACAATACCTCATAATTTAATTGGACAATTAAATGAAAATATTAATATTTATGATAGTAATGAAAAAATTAATCTAAATGAAGAAAATTATCATAATGATATTGAAAAAGATATAATTGAGAATATTGTTGAAGATGAGAAAGAAGAAGAAGAAGATGATGATGACGATGATGATGATGATGAAGAAACATTTAAAAATATAAATAAAAGTTCAAAATATTTACTTTCAAATCAAACTGAAAAGGATGAAAAGTTAAAAAATGATTTAATTGAATCATTTGAAATCCATTATATTAATAGAATTAAACATATTTTAAAACTTTGTGAATTAGATTTTAAATTTTATGTTTCATCATGGAAAAATGGTAAATATTATACATCATTTAGATGTATTGAAGATAAAAATTCACTTAAAAGATTTGGAATTGATGTTAATAAAATTAATTTTAATAAATCAGAAATTAAAGAAAATTATGATAATAATGAAAATAAAAATCAATTTGAAATTAAAAATTCAATATCAAGTCAAACATTATTGAAAAGTAAATTATTAGATTGGATTGAACCATTGGATAATAATAATAATAATAATAATAATAATAATAATAATAATAATAATAATAATAATAATAATAATAATAATAATAATAATAATAATAATAATAATAATAATAATAATAATAATAATAATAATCAACCAATTGTTGACCTTAATTTAAAAATTGAAAACCAAAGTATTAACAATTTATTTTATTCATCATATGGTTATTATTGTCAATCAAAATTAAATTTTATTGTTGATTTTTCAAAATTAGAATTTAGAATTAAATTTCATCATAAACATCATAACTTAGAATTAAAAATTGATCCAGTTGATTTTACACCTGTACCACTTAAAAAAAATAATTTATCTATAAATAACTCAAAAACATGTATAGATAATTTTAAAACATCTATTAATAATGATTCTTCTACTTTAATTGAAAATAATAATGATAATAATAATGATACTAATGAAAATGATACTAATGATAGTAATAATGCAAAAAATTTATCTGAAAAGCTTAACAAATTACATGAAACCTTAGAATTATAATTAAAATTAAAAAAGTTTTAAATAGAATGGGAAACTAAGGTATTATAAATACTTTATATAATTTATAAAATATATATTTTGAAAGTAAATAAATAAATACAAGTAAAAACATTAAAAAAACTAAAATTATTATTAAATGAATGGTAATAATAATTAAAGTTTTAAATGAAAAAAAAGAACGAAATTTAGGAAAGCATGATCGTATTCAGTAAGCAAGAAAAAGTTATATTCATGAGAAGAGTAAAGGTATTAAAAATATTAGCGTATATAATTAGTCTGTATTATTTTAAATTAATTAATTTGAATTACCATGATGATAACCTAAATCTTCAATAATTAATTCATCATTAAAAATATCAGATGATATTAAATTTATATTCCAATCACTTAAAAATTTTTTCATACCCATAATAATTTGATTAAAAGAATTTGAATAAATTATTTGAGTTTGTTCTTGTTCGGAAATTCTTTCAGGATTAATAACATTCATTGTAAAACCAAATGCATGTGGATAATAATAAATTATAATTGAATCATATTGATCATTTGATTTAATTTCTAATTCTAAATTATAAAGTAATTTCATTGGTACAACAATATTATTTAAAAAATTAAGTTGAAGTTGAGATAATTTATTAGATTGAAATAAATTAATTTTATCAATTTTTAAAATATTAATTAATTCTAAACATTTTAAATTTGAATCTTTATTTAATTTAAATTCATAATTATAAGGTATTATTTTTTTTAATTCTAAACAACACATTTTTGAATTATTTTCAATACCAAAAATTTTTAAATTAATAAAATTTAAATTATTTGAAATTGAATCAATTGATGGATAATCAATAAAAGTATTTGTCTTTTTCTCTAATTCTGTTATAAAATTAGTTGGTTTTTTCCTATTAATATTATAAAGAATATTAAATTCATAAGATGTTAATAATTTCCATTGTTGAATTGATAATTTTACAATTGAACAAGAATAACTATTTCTTTTAACTTTATCAACTAAATTTTCTAATTCAATTTTTGCTAATGGAATTTCAAATTTATTTTTTGATGGACATTTAATTATAACATTATTTTTCCTTATAAAAGATTGTTGAAAATTTGTTGCTTGTAAATTATGTTGATTATCTAAAGTTTTATCAGATAATTCAAAAGAATTTGAAAATTTTACAAAAACATTAAATTTTCTCATAATTATTTGAATTGTTTGACCACCAACTCCAATTATTTGTCTATGAAAAGATTCAGGAACATTAAAATTATAAATAGTTGGTAATTCATCTTCAAATAAACCTAAACCTAAAATTGAATCAATTAAATCATTACCTGATATTTCAACAATAAAATTATGATCATTAAATGGTAATAATTTAATTGAAACTGATGACATATTAATAATTTTAATAATTTTACCATTTTTTTTACCAGCAATAAAATCTTTTTCATTAATTGGTAATTCAATTTGAAATTTAATAAATTGATTTTTTAAAATTTCATTAATATAAGAATTAAATTGTGATAAATAATTTGTTGCAATTTTAACATTATCTGAATTACCTAAAATTTGAAATGTATATTTATTTTCAATTTTGGAACAAGTTATAAAACAATTTGAATTAAATGCAATTGAATCATTAAAATTTAATAATTTATTAATATCAACTAAATGATCTTGATTTTTAATAATAAATTCAACTTTTTCAGAATAATAAGTTGATATTTTATTAACAAATTCATTAATTGCTAATTCAACTTCTTCAATTGAATTACCTTGAAATGTAATTAAATCACCAATTTCATTATTTGGTGATATTGATGATGATATTGAAGTTGAAGAAGATAAATTTTTATTTGAAATATTATGAGATGATGATGTTGAAGTTGATGTTGATGTTGATGCAGATGTTTCTGGTATTAGTTGTGGTGGTGGTGGTGGTGAAGAAGTTGAAGGAGAAATATTTGATGGTGATGATGATGATGATGGTGTCGTTGTTGTTTTTAATGATAATGATGATGAAGAATTAGATATAATATTTGAATTATTTTTAGCGGTGATAGTTGAGGTATTTGAAATTTTTGAACCTAAAGAAGGTATTGATATATAAGTTGAATTATGAAACATTAAATTATCAAAATAATCACCATTATTATCAATTAATTGATTTAAAATTAAAAATTCTCTTTTTAAAGATATTAAAGATAATTGTTTAATAAATGGAGTTTTAGTAAATTTATTAATTAAATCAGATAACCATTTTTTTGCTAATAAAACTTCAGATCTTAAACCTGTTAAAAAAATTTTTGGATTACCAAATTCAATTTCTAAAGAATTATTATAATATAATTCAGGTAATAAGTTTGGTAAATAAATATTACAATTTGTTTCTTTAATAATTCTTTTTAATGTGAAAAGATCAGTACCACAAATTAAAGGTAAAATTGAAATTGAAGATAATTCTAAATAATCAGAAAAGAATTGAGGATTCATATCATCAATAAATAAATTAATTTTATTTTCAGTAACTTTAACTTGATCTTTAAATCCAATTATTGAAATATTAAAATCATTAAAATTTTTTTCGATATAAATTGAACATTTATTAAAATTTGAAACATTTGAAATAAAATTAATTAAATCTAATTTTAATTCATTATTTGAATTAAAACAAAATTGATTTTTTAATGGATTTAATTGAATTGTTGATTTTAAAATTTGAGAATAATTTTGTAAAATTTTTAATCTAATATCAATCATTTCATTTTTAAGTAAATTTGTACCAATAATTGAAATTGTAATTTTAAAATCAGATAATCTAAATTCATTAAGAATTATTATTATACCAAATGAAGCATAAGAATCATTTAATTTATTAATTATTAATCTTAAATTTTTTAAATTATCAAATATAAGTGTATTTTTTGAATCATTATTTAAATTTGAATCAGATTTATTTAAATCAAAAATTGAATTTGTAATATTTAAATTTGAATTTGAATTTAAATTTGATTGAAATCTCCAATCAGAATGAATTAAAAATTCATGATATAAATTAAATGGTTTGATAAAGAATTGATAAGGTAGTGAAAAGGAAATTATTAATTTATCATCTTTTGTATTATTGATTTGATTTATTATTGAATTTTGAAACATTATAAGAGATATTAGAATTGAAAAGGTTGTATTAAATTAAATTAAATTAAATTTGAAATGTTTCTGAAATGAGAAGTTTATAGAGTAACAGTTTAAAAGAATTGGAAGAATGGGAATAAGAATGGAAAAAAAAAGGATTAATTAAATTTGAATTAATAGATTTTATAATTTTTGTTTAAGGAATGACTTGAGGTTAGATAAATTATAATCCTTTAATTTTGATTTATTGAATTATTTATTGAATTATTGAATGATGCGAATATATATATATGAAAGGCAATATCAAGTAATAAGAATAAAAAAAAAAATTGACAGACAGGAGGTATAAAAGGGGTGGGTTTGGTTTGGTTTGTTGGTTTGTGTTCTATGGATCTTTAATGAAAGTAAGTAGTTGGGTGAGCCTAGTTAAGTGGTATAATAGTAGTGGTGGTAGCAGTGATGATGATAACAGGAAGGAAAAAAGAAGAAGGGAGGAAGAAAGTAGCAGTAGCAGTAGCAGTAGCAGTAGCAGTAGCAAATGCCAAATAAAATAACATGAAGTGCCAAATGCCAAACTGCTAACCAAATCACTGCAAACACTCTTAACAGAAACAAATCTGCTTTGCTGCGCTTTTGCTGAGCGTTTGCTGAGCGTTTGCTGAGCTTTGGGAATGCGCAAATCGGTGGTGGGTGGTGGGGGAGGGTGGAAAATTAAAATCAAGTTAAAATGCAAATGCAAATGCAAATGCAAATGCAAATGCAAATGCAAAACAGCGGAAAAGGAAAAAACAGAACACAGAAAACCAAAGGGGTAATTTGCAATTTGCAATTTGCAATTTGCAGTTAGTTTGTATTTTGACAGCAGAATTTCCTGATTGGGCAGCGCATAGCAAATAGTCCACAGGACACAATACAAGATACAATGCAAGATACAATACTTTACTACAAAAGGTTGGTGTTTTTCTGTTTTCCGTTTTATGTTTCACCATTCTGCACACTCTTTAGATCGTTAGTTGATTACCTGCCAAACCTAACAACTAACAACTAACAACCCAGCACCCAGCGGGAACGGGAAATGAAAAACGGGTAGACTCCTAGCTTCGGCCGCTTTGCGGGGTTTGACAAGTGAAGGGATCAATTTTGTTAACTTAATTTTGCCAAACTTGATAATTCTATTTCTTTTTTTTTTTTTTTTTTTTTCGCTATTAAGATTTATTAAAAAGAAAATTTATACATATATTATACACAAAATAATTTTATATAGATCTGAACAGTTTAATACTCCTAAAATGAATTAAATGGCAAAAGCTTCATTATATTATACAACTATAATATATTGAAGAAAACCGTGATGGAATGGATAAATTATGTTTATCGTCGCCTAAATTCTTCCCAAAGAACTTGAAGCTCCTCTAAAGACCAGCTATAATCTGGTGGTATGATGTGGTGTTTGTGACTACAATATATTAAAAATTGTAGTGCTTCATCAAGCTTGCAGATGGAAGAGTGGTGGATTGTTGGTAGAATCAAATCTTTGGCAGATGTAGATGACGAAGTAGCATAAGTGATGATTTTGTCCGCTGTTGGACATTGGAATAATGTATGTCTCAGCGGACTGATGGAGATGTTGATTAATGTACATAGTGTACATGGATAGAAAAAACATCGGTTGTAACATCCAATGTGCAACTGATGAAGAGTCGATAATTTCTTTGGATATTTTGTGGTGAAATTATTGAGTGCTTTGAAGAAAGTGTGCCATTTCTCTTCTGTAGTTGTTATGGAGTTTTGCCAGAACCGATGTATCGTAGATATGTAGTTGATGTTAGCGTGATATTTCGCTGAAGCATGACGAAGATCATCAATGGTGATGGTGTGACGATTGGATCCCTTCCTGTAGTCTGGTGCCAGTTGATATAAGGTTAAATTCCCGTAGTTTGAATCGGTTGACGGTTGGATGATGAGTTGGGATAACCGATTCTTGTTGATGTACTGTGGAATGTTGTGGTGAGGTGGATTGTCGTGCACGAATTTATGCCATGATATCAGGAATGACTTCACCGGTGGGTATACTGAGAGTGGTTGGAGAGGTGGTAATCGGATTAGAAGATCAGATACCAGATCTGGGTTGTGTTGGAGAGAGAAATCAACTTCCCGAAAGAAGGAGGTAAAATTGAAAGTTGGGGATAGTTGATGGTGATGGAGGAATGCCTTATGGATGTTGATCGGTGTGGTTGAAGAGTGTGTGAGTATGTACCAAGGGTAAGTGGTTGGGTTGATGAGGTCAATTTGGTTTGCGATTAGTTGAAGAAGATGTTGGGATGTTTGATTTAAATTCATTTGACCTATTGCAACGTAGTTTCGTGCAGCTTCTTTTAAGTTGT
>JAJMEW010000017.1:0-33437 GCA_030574395.1 Pichia californica
TTGAGTTCCTTGAAAGTTGGACTTAAAAAGTTTCCGCTATGAGCTCCTTCCAGATTGTTTTTTAAGTCCTCTTCAGAAGGGTTACCGTGAATCTCCTTGAACATTTTGATTAGCTTTTTACTTCTCTCGGTGATAGTCTTGGTGTAGAATTCAAAAGAAAGTTTGATATCATCTTGCCATATGGTGGTGGGTTTGAACAGAAATTGCACGTGACTCATCTTTGTCAACAATTAGCTTGCCTTTTTGTATTTCAATATTCCTTGTTAGCTCAGTCGGTAGAGCGTTCGGCTTTTAAGATTTTGTAAAAAGTCGACCGAAATGTCCAGGGTTCGAGCCCCTGATAAGGAGTAATATTTAATTTTTTTTTGGTTTGCTTTGACAAAATTGACTCACGAACATAACACGAATAAATTTGAGTTTAATTTGTATTTTTTTGAACTTTTTTGTCATTTTGATTATTTAAAGGAAGAGATAATTTATCATAATTAATTAGCATATCGAATTAATATGTTACCGGGAATGCCTGATACAAAGGTTCAAGTGGAAGTTGATCCTACTGAAGATACTGAATGGAATGATATTTTAAGAGCAAAGGGTATAATTCCTGAAAAGGAACCAGATCCTACAGAACAATTAGAAGAAGCTTTAGCAGATGCAATTTCTAAGCAGAATGAAAATAGATTGGAAGGTCTTGATTTAGATGAATTAGATGAATTAGAGGATGAAGAAGATGAAAGTTTTCTTGAAAGTTATAAACGGAAGAGAATGGAAGAAATGAAGAAACTTTCAAGTAATGAAAAGTTTGGATCAGTTTATCCAATTTCTAAACCGGAATGGCAAACTGAAGTTACAGATGCATCTCAAAAAAATTGTGTTTTTGTCCATTTGACTTGTGAGAGTCAAATCCAGTCTAGATTATTAAGTGTAATAATTAGATCTGCAGCAATTAAGTTTAAAGATATTAAATTTTGTGAAATAGAGGCTCGTAGGGCAATAGAAGGATACCCAGATACAAATTGTCCAACAATTTTAATATATAAATCTGGTGAATTAGTTAAACAATTGATAACATTGTTGATGTTAAATGGTAATGATACTAGTTTGAAAGATGTTGAAGCTTTAATGGTTGACATAGGGTGTATTGATTCAAAAGATAAAAGATTAATAATAAATCAAGATATTGATGATGATTTAAAAGAATCACACAAATTAAGATTTCAAAAAAAGAGTATACAAGGTAAAGGGAAAAATAATTTTTCCGAAGAAGAAGAAGAAGAAGATGATGATGATGAAGATGATTTTTTTAATTAATACACTACATGTAAATAAATTATAAACCAAATTTTAAATGTAATATATATAATGCATATTTGTTTACAATTCTAAGTTATGAGAATTTATAAATTTTTAATAAATCTATTTCTTTCTGAAAGTAATTTATTTGGTAAATATTGGAGGTTTAAAAAAATAAAAATGATTATATATTAAATGAAATCGTTTACACAATAAACTAGCATATAACCATTAACTTTTTTAACTTCAGCTTCTGTAACCCTCGTAATAGTAGCATCATCAAATTTAAACCAAGATCCATTAATATTTTTAACATAAGCTAAGTAATGGCCTGTATTAACGTTACCTAAATGACAAACAATACCAAAAAGCTCATAATTTGGTAAATTTTTAACCTTGACGTTACTTGATACATAATTTCTGACATCTAATATAGTTGGAATATCAATATGATAATCTAATTTGGAGCTAACACCAATGTTATGTTCGAATCTTTTTAATTGAATACTTAAAACTGGTGGTAATTTATTCAGACGTAATGTTTTAGTGACTTTTGTTTTTTTTTTACAATTAGTACATTCATAAAGAACATCTAATTCTTCTTCTCTTGTATATTTTTTAAAACATGAATGTAAATTATTCAATGAAATTCTATCATTATCTATTTTATCTTGAATTTCTAATGAAACATCTAACATTGGATCTTGAATTTTTCTACTTTCACCACAAACAGTACATTTTAATGTACTTTCTAAACTTCCCGAAAAAGTTTTATGAATAATACAATTACAATTTTGATTACTTGATTGGATAAATGGATTTGAGTCAATCATTGGAGTTGATTCTTTTTGAAGTAATTTCTTTGTATCATTTTTATGAATTTGATGAACTAAAAATTGCCAAAATTCATGTGCATCTTGTTCACTATAACCAGCTAAAGATCTTTTAACTTTCCAAGCAGCTTCTATAAATGTTGTTAAACCATAACCAATAACTGCAGGATTTGTGAAAAAATCACGATAAATTTCATTAACACAACAAGAAAGACATTCAGATTTGTCTTTTTTACAATCTGAATGTGATCCACTTA
The DNA here is from genome assembly GCA_030574395.1 of Pichia californica. Classification (NCBI taxonomy): domain Eukaryota; kingdom Fungi; phylum Ascomycota; class Pichiomycetes; order Pichiales; family Pichiaceae; genus Pichia; species Pichia californica. The sequence continues at coordinate 2,384 of JAJMEW010000017.1, forward strand.
AATAATAACGTTTTAAAAATGGATTATGAATTATTGTTTGTAAAACTGCAGACATAAAACAAGTTGATCCTAAATTGATAAATCCTCTTAAACCTGTTAATTCTTTAAATGATGGTTGCCTTGAAGATTCTATAATCAATTGATGATTTTTAATATCATGATCTGTTTCAAAATATGGTAATATAGGTAAATGATTTAACAATCCTGCAGTTTTAAAACTATTATACCTTATACGTTCAAGTAAGGGATGAGATACTAAATCTCCACATTTTAAACACATAAATTCACCATTATTTGGATTGATACCTGTTATAATAAAAAAGATGAAGTAAAAATGTTAGCATTAGTATATTTGTATTTAAGAACAAAAAAAAAAAGAAACAAAAGAAAAGGAAAAAGGGAAAAGAAAAATGTATGATCATGATAAACTTTTATCTTTCTTTTAATTTTTTATTAATTTAAAACAAGTTACATACCAAAAACATGACCTGAAGTTTTGGCATGGGTATAAGCATGTTTATGAGTTGAACAACCAATATTTGTACATTGAAGGCACATGTATAAATTATTATTATTATTAACATTTGATAATTCATTACAATCTTTACAATTTAATATTTTTGATCTAGCCATTTGCAATAAATTAATATTAATTTTTTCACCTTTTCTTGTATAATAATAATTTTTTGAAATTTTTAAAGATTTTGAAGTTTTTGAATTTTTTGAATGTATTCCAACAATTACAATTTTTAGTGCAGCCATATATGTTTTCAAAACTGCATCTCTTGAATTTGAGTTTAAAACTTTTGATAAATGTACACAAGATGGGAAAGAAATATAAGTATCAATTGATTCATTTTCTGAAGGTAACAAATTTTTTGATAAAGAAATATTATTGTTATGTAAATTTGAAGATTTTTTAATCGGAGAATTTGAAATTGATGGAGGGTACGTTTTCTTTGGTACCGATTTCCCTAGAACTGTTTTACTTGGAATAGATTTGTTGGAAGTGACTGCCATAATGTGTTTTTTAAGATTGACAATAAAAAGATATTGATATTTAACAATAATATATAAAATATCAGGGAAAAAAGAGATAACAAAGTGAAGAGATCAAACGAAACATAAACAGAAACAGAAACGAGATAATGTGCAAAAGAAATTTTGATTGATTGGTTGATGGATTGATTGATTTTATGTGAGAAGTGTGCGTTTTTTATTGTAATTTTCAGCATGTTCTGCAACTGTTGTATTCTGTATACTGGTTTACTGTTGATATAGCATCAACTGATATATACAAGAGTAGAAAAGTATTATTATAAAGTGTAGGTAGATATTAAAGTAGTTTGCGTGATTAGTGAAGAAAAGAGAACGAATAAAACGATAGAAAAAATAAAAGGTGAAAAGGTTAAAGGAAACAAAAATTAAATATTTTAGCACAAAATTGAATTGTTGAAAAAGAAAGGGTCAAATAATTTTAAACAATTCAACAAAATCACCAACAACTTTTCTTAATCCCATAAGAACCTGTCTTATGTTATTAGGTAATAATGGGTTCCAAACCAATCTATTAATATTTGCATCATAATTTTGAATTTGATTTCTAGTATAAGTATCAATTTCAAATCTTGCACGTAAGAAAGCAATTGTAACAAGGAATAAAATTAATATTTTTAAATCATAAAGAGATAAAGTAGAATATCTACCTAAAATTAATCTAAATAATAATTTAATTATTGGACCAAAATAAAAAGATATTAATAAAACTTCTGTATTTGAAGCAATTATTCTTGATCTTTCATTAAAAGAACGATGAAAATATTGAATATTTGAGCACCATTTTTGTTTTGTGACTGAATTAATAAAAGGTAAAAAAGGTATTATATTAGCTTGGGTATAATTTGTTGAATGAAATAAACCATAAATTGCAAATGGATATAAAGTTGAAGGATTAATTGAACCAAAAGATTTTGAAGCAAATATCCAATGAAAAAATGCAAATAAAAGATATTGAACATTTTCATCACGTAGTAAAGATTTTTTATTTGAAGTTTGTTTATCTATTTCAGTGCCTGCACTGTTATTAGAGTTAGAATTAGAGTTAGAGTTAGAGTTAGAGTTAGAATTAGAATTATTAGTATTAGTACTAGCATTTGTATTTGTTTTTGTTTTTGTATCTTTATTTGTATTTGTATTTGCGTTATTAGTTGTATTTGAATCTCCAGTATCTGCAGAACTAGAACTATTCTTTTTCGTATTTTTTGTTGAATAATTCTTATCTATAAGATGCCATAATTGACCAATAAAATAAGTAATTGGTTTATTTTTATAAGTTTGCCTTAATATTATCAAATAAGTGATAAGAATGGATAACAAAGCATTTGAGTAGTACCTTATTGTGATTGGATGAGAAGATCCTTTGAAAATTGAAGTTAAAACACAAAGAAACGTAAACCAAAGAGTAGAAACCAACGTTAAATACCAGTAAAACTGAGCACCATAGGCTAATTTCTTGATGTGGGAGAGGAATCGTAGTGAAGTGATTAATGAAGAATTAGTGCTGGTGTTTTTCTTGTCCATGCTGTAGGTGATGTAGATGTATGTCTCCCTGCTGTATGGTTGTATAGCAGAAGCCAAAACAGGAAGAAAGCAAAGCAAAGCAAAGCAGAGCAGAGCAGATTTGCCACTTAAAGCTTAAAGCTACGTGGAAGATAAAGCAATTGGGGAAATCGAAAAACGAAAATGGAAAATGGAAAATGGAAAATCGCAACGGTCGAGGAATTTAACAGATTCAGGATTTAAGAACCACTAACCAATTGATTGATTGATCAGCTATTGACTATATAGTATACATATCACTGTTAACTACATCCTTATATGCAAGACTACAAGCGTAGAATCTTCACCACCACCAGACACAACATCGCCCCCCACAGGACTGTTCTTGTAAATGTCGTCACTGCATCCACACACAATTGTCTCGCTGTCTATGACACATGTTCTAACAACGTGACATGGTAATCCTCGTATAACTTTAACACGTCTTTTAGTTTTAATATCCCATAAACTAATACATCCTTTATCTGATATCGTATAACCACATGTTATCAGATATCCATTGAATGCATTCAATGAATATATAGGACTAATTAAAGTATTATTATTATTATTATTGTTATTATTATTATTATTATTATTATTATTATTATTATTATTATTATTATTATTATTATTATTATTATTATTATTATTGTTATTATCATTACTAACTTTTTCTTCTGCCTTTTCAATGATACTATTCAATTTAGATCTATGTGCTTTAAAAATGAATTTTTCAGTATTTTCTTTATTAATTATTAAACCTGATGGATTTATACATGAAGAAATTGGTGCTATTTTAGCAGCTGTATTAATAGTAACTGTTGGATCTGTTTGTAATTCTATTTTTAATTTAATAACAGATATTTTACCTTCAATTCCTGATTGTGCATAAATTAATTCATAAGGTGGAATATCATTAAAATTACTCTCATTGTTAAGAAATTTTAAATCTGTTGTAATTGGATATTTAAATCCAGAATCTTGAATTCCTAATTTAAAAAAGTTTTTATTTGAAATGTCAAATAAAATATTTGAGCCATTTGAAATTGATATTATCAAGAAATAATTGAATAAATCAAAATTTTGTAATTTATTACTATTATTTAAATCATTCGATATATCATATTTATCAATTATAATAAGATCAGGAAGATTATACATTAATATTGTACCATCATTAATCCCTAAAATAAGAATATTTGATTCTTGATTAATCTTTATACATTGATAAGATTTTTCATTATCTTTTAAATTAAATTTTTCTAATGTATTAAAAATTTTATTATCATTATTATTATCATTATCATATAATGTAATATTATTTGGATGTAAAATAAAAATTTTATTTTCAAAAAATACAATTCCTAATATAGGTTTATCAAATTTCCATTGATATGGGTTTTCATTAGAGATTGAATTGGATGTTGATTTTGATGATATATTTTTGTATATTCGGAATTCTCCTGCTATGGATCCAACGTAAAGAGATCCTTTGTTGTGTTCTAGGGCAGTGATGAAGCTGGATGGTGGGAAAGGCAGAGGAGTTGTTGTTGTAGGATTAGTAGCAGTAGCAGTAGCAGTAGGGATGTTCATTGTTATACTGTGTTGTGCTGTGCAGTAGTGGTAGAAAAGCAACAACAAAGGCAACAACGGCAACAACAACAACAACAACATAAAAATCCACATGAAAATGGAAACGGAAATCAACACTTTCCCAAAACAGCAACTCGGTCTTCTCCGCAAAACAACAAAAACTAAAAAAAACAAAAAAACAAATTTTTCTCGTTCGCTTTCCTCCGAAATTTAAATTGACTATTTCCTTATCTTTTGCTTTTCATTTATCAACAATCAACATTTCCACTTTGCTGCTTTTTTTCTTTCTTTCTTTCTTTCTTTCTTTCTTTCTTTCTTTCTTTCTTCTTTTCTTTCTTTTCTTTTCTTTTCTTCCTACCTTTTGCCTTTCCTTTATTCTTTTTTGTTTCATCTTCAACACCAGACTCCCCCTCCACCACCATACACACACACAATGTACTTCTTTGAAACTCCCCAAAAGAAAAGATACATTCAAGTCGCATGTGCAGTCACTTGGTGTTTATTTGGTGCAGGTCCAATTTTTGGATTTGCCGCTTTAAAACCAACTTTAATTGATCAAGGAATTTATGAAGATGTTTGTTATGTTAATTCAACAATTTCTTCAATTGACCAAGATAATTCAATTTTAACATCTTTATTATCATCATTGGCATACACTCCAAATGATTTTCATACTGATGGTTTCATATCTAAATGTACAAATCAAGATCTAAAATTAAATATGATGTTTACTGTTGGTGCTGCTTTAACAAATGTTTCAGCACTTATAATTGGTCGTACTCTAGATTCTTATGGACCTCGTATTTGTGGTTTAATTGGTGCATTTTTCCTTTTATTAGCTTCTTTAGTTTTCATTAATTCAAAATCTTTATTATCATTATTTGACCCTTATTTAATTGGTTATTCTTTAATGGCTTTAGGTGGCCCATTTGCTTATATTTCATCTTTCCAATTATCAAATGCATTCCCTGAAAAATCAGGTTTAATTTTAGCTTTATTAACAGGTGCTTTCGATACTTCATCAGCTGTATTTTTAATTTATAAAAAATTATATTTATCATATCCAATATTTTTCAAATTAGAAACTTTTTATAAATTTTATTTATTTGTCCCTCTTTTTATTATTTTAGCTCAAATTTTAATTATGCCAAATGAATCTTATTTAACTCCACCACCTGAATTAATTCCAAATCCAACAGATGAACAAAGAGCTCTTTCAATTGCTGCAGCTCAAGAAGATTTTATTCATGAATCTGAAATTAATAATTTAAATAATGATGAAGATAATGAAAATGTTCCTTTAATTATGCCAAGACGTCGTTCTTCTCTTGGTGATGCATATAAATCAGTTTATATTGAAGAAGAAGTTGAAGATGCAACAAAATCAAAAACAGAATTATCTCATTCAATTTTTGGTATTTTACATGGTACTTCAATTAATTATCAATTTAATTCATGGTGGTTTAAATTAATTTGTTTATTCTCAACAATTCAAATGTTAAGATTAAATTATTTTGTTGCAACTGTTAATTCTCAATATTCTTATTTATTAGGCTCTTATGATTCTGCTAATTCTCTTAATAAATTATTTGATATTGCCTTACCTTTAGGTGGTGTTATTTCAATTCCTTTTGTCGGTTTATTTTTAGATCATTTTCCAACTTCAATTGTACTTGGGGCTTTATTAGGAGTTTCCTTAATTATTGGTATATTAGGTGTAATTAAAAATTCTTTTACTTCAGGTGTTATCAATGTTTTAATTTTTGTTGCTTACCGTCCATTCTTTTATACAAGTATTTCAGATTATTGTGCAAAAGTTTTTGGCTTTGAAACGTTTGGTACTGTCTATGGTTCAATTATGACAGTTGCTGGTTTTGTTAATTTTTTACAATCTGTTTTGGATAAATTAACTCATACTTACTTTAAAATGAACCCAATTCCTTTAAATTTACTTTTATTAGCAATTACAGTTGTTATTGGTACTGCAACTGTTGCTTATGTTACTGTACAATCTCATAAATATGCCCTCTTAAGATTAAAGGGAAATGATGAATCTGAAAATCAAGAAAATGATGATTAGTTTAAATTATATATTATCTTATTTTCATTTATTTATAAAAATATAATTTATAAAAATATAATTTACAAAATTTAGTTAAATCATTTATTTACTTTTCCTTTAAAAAAATAAAAAATGAATTACTATTTCATGCTGTAAGTTCCTCTTCCATCTTATCAATATCTTCTGTAACTTGCTTATAAAACTTGGTCTTTTCTGTATCATTATCCTTTTTTGAACCAAATTCATCTCTTCTCATAATCTCCTTGAGACAAAATATAAATCTAATACGTTCATTAGGTGTACATAATTTTAATCTGGAATATAATTTTTTAACTAATAAATGTCTTTGTTTATCCTTTCCAATATATGGTAAAACAAACTTAATGACACCTTTGAATTTTTCAAATGGAAATGGTTCTTCAGGAGGTGACGGATCATCAATATATAAATTCAATCCACTTAACATTTCAATAAATCCATTATAAAGTGCATTATCCTTTGTAGCCAATTCTTGAAAAAATAGTTTTGACATTTCCCTTAATCCATGATCTTGATGAACTAATAATTTAGCTAATTGTGAAAAATGTCCTTTAACTTTAATTTGTCCAGCTAAAATTAAAAATATAACTGTCATTAAACATGTTCTTTGAACAGTCAAATCCTTATCTTGTAATAAACTATATAATGCAGATCTATTTTCATCAATAATATTACTAAAACAAACAGCAATATCTCCTAAACCTAAGACCAAATTACTTCTCACAATATTATCTTTTGATTTCTTCATAATTGCAATATATAAATTGAGATTTTCTTCACAAAATCTAGGTGATATACACATAAATTTAGCAAAACATAAAGTGGCTTGCCTTTGTAAAATTTCATTTCTGTATTTCTTTGGTTTTTGAATGATTTCAACTAAAAGGGGTACAAATTTTGCTAAAATGGAATTAGTTCCATATAATAATTCCTTTTCTTTAATATTTTGTACAGCATCTGAAAAGTCATCTTCATTAGTACCACCGATCATATCAAGTTCAACATCTCGTTCAGACTTTTTATTTTCATCGGCTTGTTTCTTTCTTTTAAAATCAGCTTCACATTTTTCTAAAAATATAATAGTCTTCAAACCAACATGACCTAACATAAATATTAATTGACTCAAACCAATTGTTTTGCCAAGATTTCCATTCGTATTTTCATCATCATTAAATATGCTCAACGCCTTCAACTTTAAAACCTCTGTTGCTGATTTATCTGCATCCGGATCAATTTCATACAATGTATTAAGTGTTTCTTCTGCTAAATTAAACCAATCACCATCATTAGTATCAATTAATAAAATTTTCTTTAATTGAATAATAGCATTAGTGAAGTCAGGATATGTATAATCATTAGGTAAATCCTTGGGTATAGTTCTTTTTAGAGCAATACATGAAAAGCTCATCATTTGATAATTGCTTTCATCATTTATTTGTAAGCCATAATCAATCAACCAATTGACCTTTTTATTCATTATTTTATAATCATCTAAAGTAATCATTCCCAATATAATAATAGCACCTCTTTTTTCCTTAACATACTTAGAATTGATAAAACTATTCCATAATGCATCAATAACACCAGGTGTAATCCAATAAATTCTTTTTGGCTTATAATTTGAAACTTCTCTTTCCTTTTTTGTGGTTTCAATTAATTTTCCTCTGTAAATTTCAATAACTAATTTTTCCAAAGAAATTAAATCAGCCATACTACAATTATATGTCAATTTAATTAATGATGTAGCTATGTAAATTTTCTTGAAAGAATCATTTGCCATGGGATCAGGTTTTAAAAACATATCAACATAAGCATCAGTTAACTTTTCAATAACTTTATTTCCTTCATCACTTGCACCATTAGTCCAAATTAAATGTAACATTTGTTTGATACCAAGTTTTGCAGCTGTTATATTATACGCATCACCAATGACAAAATAGTCTATAGCAGAGATTGTATCAGATTTAGTTTTGGAATTTAGCAAATTACTAGCCACTTTAAATGATTGATTTAGTTGAATAATAAAAATACAGGCATCTTGTGCCATTTTTCGTTTCAAATACAAATCTTTAGCGTTGGCAGGTATGTTTAACTTATTTTCTTCTTCAAATTCACCCCCGGTTTCATTTCCATTTTCACTAGATATAGCACCTAATACTGGTTTAAATATATCATGATATGAATCTTGTTCTTGAATCTTATCCAAAAATTCAGTTTCTGTTGAGTTTTTCTTTTCTATTTCTAAAACAATATTATATGTAACACCATTATCAAATTCTTTTAAAAGTTTTGTGAATTCTATGTAAGCAATCCAATAAAAATCCCATTCTAATTTACTTTTATTAAGAGCAAATGGATGAGTTTGAATTATACTTTGTAAAAAATTAATTGCAGCTTTACGGACAAAACTCGATTTATCTTGCATGTGTACAATAGCATTTTTTGTCCATATATATCTTAATGGTTTAAAATCTAATTCTGATTTTGGATTAGAAATAATTAGCTCAAGAGCTTGAAAAACTCTTTGTCGGACAATTTGATAAATATCCAATAATCTTTTTTCAAAATCATCAAATAAATCAGTTATATCTTCTTCATATTTCAAAATAAGTTCTTTTGATGCAGATAATGAATTAATACAATGACCATAGCAAATCATAGTAGCAGCACGCACAGTTTGTGTTAACTTAGCAAATGCTTTAAAGTAACTAATATATTCAATTAGATCTGATTTTAAATTTTCAGCCAAAGTAATAAGAAAAGGTCCGACAACTTTTGCCATGTTGGTACCCATGTCCTTAACAGAAGCAAGAGATACCATTAGATCTTGTAACAAATTTTTGTTTCCATATGTTTCAAGAGATGTTGATAATATTTCTGCAATTGGATCAGCTAAATGTTCAGAAAATGGTAATGCCATCATTAAACGTGTAGTAACTTGATCGTTTTGTTGATGATTTTTTGCAATAACACATATTAACTTGACTAGTAAAGTTTTATTTGTTTTTTCCCTTATAGTTTCTTTTGAAAGTAAGATTATATAAGCTGATTTCAATACAATATCACAAAAATCAACCGTTTCTTGTTCACCTTGAAGAATAGTAGATAACTGTTGCTCCATTAATCCACATAAATTAAGTAATATTGACGATAAAATATTGTTTAATATTTGAGATCTCTTCTTTTCATCATCATCATTTAACTTTGAGCCACTTTTACGTTTCTTATCTTGATTTTCAAATTGAGGAACTAAGTGTTGAATAGAGATAAATATAAGGAAGATATATGAATAAACAACTTGTTTATGCTCTAACGCGTCAATGTTCAAACCTTCTTGTTCAATTAATTCTATCTCTACCTGAAGTGATTTTGTCAAAGTATAATATATCAAAGATGTTCTTTTGATTTCCTTAATTTCTTCAAGTTCTGGTAAATAATATATGAGTTGCTTGAAGTTATTAAATATATCATCATTGATTATATTTAAAGGTGAAGCTGCCAAGCTATCTGAAACAGAGTTGATACAGATATCGTAGTCAAAATTTTCATCCGGTCTCTTGTTAATTGAAAAATCCTCCAGCTCCGCATGGACGTCAAAATCCATAATGTGTTAGGTGTCTATAAGAAAAGGTATTACAGTTATAAGGTTTAAAAAGAAACAAATAAAACAAAAACACATATATAAAATGTAACACAAATCAAAACAAATCAAAACAAAACAAATTTAAAACAGCTCCGAGCCTTGAGCGCTTCTGTCAGAACATAGTGATTTTCGCTATGATTTTCTTTGATAATTGATTAGGTAAGGTTTTATAGGTTACCCGGCAAAAAAGTTATTAACACAGGAAACAAGAGAAAATTAATTTTTGTTGCTAAATTCATTAATGGTTTAGGTGGCTGCTTCCAGTCCAGAAAAACTATAAGAAAGGTACTTCGCCGTTTTTCTGTTTTAATTACTTTACCGTATTCAGTCTATTTCCTCTGTTACTCTATGCTCTTTATCTTATTTTTAGAAGAATATTTTATTTTATTTTCTTCTTCCTTTTATATCGTTCGTTAATACCAATATAGTATCTATATAGAATAATACTACTACATTGCAAACAGTTTGGTCACGCTTGATGTTAATCACATCTAAAGCAGTACCCTAGTTACTCATTACACTAGGAACTCAATATGAAACATAAGAAGAGAAAGATCTAACAATGAGTAAGATCTCATCAAATATACATGAATAATTACAGCTTGTCGATATGACACAAATATCTAATACTGTTATTAACCTATTAGCAACAGGTGAAAGTATTGGAGAAGTTTATATAGAAATATAACTATGCGTGTCATATCACCTACAATTTGAAGAGCTGAAATGTAAGGATGTCCCCAGAGTAAAATCTAACATGCTTGTTTCCCAATGTCTGTTATGGCATCAGCCGCAGATTCATCCGAAATAACTGGGTCCACATTTACCCTAGGAACTTTCTTAACTGAGTTTGTCATAGGCAAAGCCAGAGTTGGGTAGTTCTTTAAATAGTGTGGAACCATTGCACAAAACTTTTCCAAATAATTACATTCCTTAATCATAACCATTACAGGACCTTCAATATCATCGGAGATATAGTGAATTATGTTTATTGCTCTATCGTCTACCTCTACAGATTCAACATTAGATGCCTGAACGGGTATAGGCGGCAAAGTGTACATGAACGGCGAATACTCCAACATCTCGCCTGAAATAAAGTCAGCAGCGTTGGCTGTAATACATTTGAAAGTTCTTTTTACTAAAGGTGTCAACAATAATTTAGACAACACATCATTTAGCATTAAGTTGCGCTGTAAAAAGTAATACATCTATCTAATGTATAATACATAACGTTAACCAAACCACGCCCAACTATCCTGTATGAGCAAACAAAATTTAAAACAGACGACAGACTTATCGATAACGTAAGCAATAATCTCTTGTTACGTGAAAAGAAACCGGACAAGTTACCAATCGGAACTAGTTTGTAACCTAGTTTAGATACTATATACTATACCTATATTTATGTAATCGCGAGTAGTATCTGCAGTATATCTAGCACCGTCAACTATTTGTCTAGGTGACACGGCATTATGCTCTTGCACAAACTCTATGGGCAAGGTCGAGATATATCTAATTTACCACCATATCTTAGTTGAGAAGAAGAATGAGCTAATGAGAAATCCTTTATAGGATACCTGCATAGTTTCATGTTCCGGGATGACATGTTTTTTAATTAATTTATTTTTAATTTTAATTTTATTTTTATTTTTTGCCCTTAATAGATAGATTTCCTTTAATGATCAATTTTTTGTATAAATCTTACACCTAGAACAACTTATACTAATATCAGGAGAAATGAGTGAAAGAAAGAATATTAACAGATACTATCCCCCAGATGTGGATCCATCAAAAGTAAAATTTGGAGAGAAAAAATCAAGGAAAGGAAAAGACGGTAAGCTTAAAGCACAGAGTGTTAGAATGATGGCTCCATTTTCAATGAAGTGTTTAAAATGTAACGAATATATTGCCCAATCTAGAAAATTCAATGCTAGAAAAGAAATAACAGATAGAAATTATCTTGATATCAAGATTATTAAATTTAGTTTACGATGTCCAAAATGTTACGGAGAGATGACATTTGAAACAGATCCGAAAAACGGTGATTATCAATGTATCAGTGGATGTAAAAAAAATTATGAAAAACCGAAAGAAGTTAAGAATAATGAAAGTATTGATGAAATGATTACAAGATTAGATAAGGAAGTTGAAGAGGATGAGCGTATAAAAGAATTGGAGAGGAAAGGTGGTAAAAAGAATGGATTAATAGGAGAAGAAACTGGTATGGAACAATTAGAAAAAAGATTGATTGAACAACAGAAAGAAAGAGAAAGGATAGAAGGATTACAAGAATTACAGGAACAAATGGAAACTTTGGAAAACCAACGAACGAAGTTGCATAACCAAGGTAAATTTTCTTTAAATGATAATAATGACGAAATTTTAGATATAGAGGCCAAAGAAGCATTTAACGAATACAAGAAATCATCTATGAACTCAACTAACAAAGAAGGTTTGATAAATGGATATTCTGATGATAGTGATAGTGAAAATGATAACGATAGTGATAACAAAAAAAATCTAAAGGATAACTATACACAAACCAAAATTTCGACCAATAAGAGGCCATTGAATTCAGTAAAGGGAATAATAAAACGGAAAAAATTAAAAATTATAGTTTGAATATTTTTCTTTTGAGTCATTTACATTTTTATAAAACAATATTATGAAGATCAATATATATGTGTATGTAATTGTATATCTTTAATATAGATCTAACTAATTGGGTGGAACTAATGTACAAATGATGAATTGGATGAGATTAATATTTATAATATACATGCATCTAATCTCTTAGACGCGTATAACCTTTCAATAAGGTATTTGAAACACCAATTCTTCTATTTTCAAGAGCAGCTATTAAATCTCTTAATACGACTGCTTGTTCTTCACGAGCTTCTCTATATCTGATACCATTATCACCACGAGAATTTATTGAATTTGTAGAATTTGTATTGGTTGATTGCATCCAAGAATATTTCTTCTTCTTTGAACCACTCATCATTAATGATGCAGTTAAATTTGTTTGTTTATGATCTTGAATTAAATCTTCTTCAGGTTTTTCTTCTTCTAAACCTAAAAAGATTCTCCTCCTTTGTCTTTTTTCTTCCCGTTCTTTATGTTTTGATGCAATATCTCTAAGTGCAATTGATAATTCTGACTTACTTCCTATTCCTGAATTTGATCCTATTAATGATCTAGAAGATTTTGAAGATTTTTTCTTCTTGTTTGATTTTTTTACTACACCAGATGAATGTCTTCGATGTCTCATCATTACAATTGTATCTGATAATATTTGAGTCATATAATGTTCACAAGATGCTGATATTAAATTGGATACTTCATGATCGGTTATAACTGCTTTAATTCCTTGTTCTTCAAGAGTTTTATTCATAAACCATTCTAGTTGTCCTTGTTTTAAAAAAGAATTTTGTTCAATTTGTCTTTTGGATATAGATAAACCCCCAACCATTGCTTCTTCTTCTGCACGAATATTAACACCAGATGCTGCAACTGCATCTGATAAGACTTCATGATTTTCCGATTGGAGTGATTTGTTTGATGGTTTCTTTTTCTGTGTTGTTGTTGCTGTTGCTGTTGCTGCTACTGTTGGCACCGTTATTGCTTGTACTTGTGCACTAAATGTTGCCGTTGCTGAGGCTGGTGCTGTTGTTGTTGAAATTGTAGGAGCAGTAGCAGGAGTAGATTCAGGACCAGGTGTTGCTGACGAAGTATTTGGTATTTCAAGATTGGTTACATCTGTGGGAGTACCTGCAGCAGACATCTTATAAATATATCAAAACTTATCTAGCTTGTAATGGTGATTGTGGTTATATCCATTTCCTAAAAGGAATAAACTAACAAACAAATCATCATGTTTTATCAACATATTTTATAAACTGTTAACACGCATCAAGGGAAGGCAATTGATTATTTCCAACGTCGATCGACGCACCAAAAAGAGACGCAGCACACCCGTGCACGAGAATTAATAAATTTTTTTAATAAGACCTTCCCAATTAGGAAGTCTTAATGATGAAACTTTTTTTTCACTAAAACACATGAACAATTTCATCTTAATTTGCATAATATATTACAATTATATATTAAAGATTTCATAGAAGGAACCATATATATATATATAATATATAACCATAGTACCATGACTTCTGCGTCAGTGCCTTCTGATCTCATCCATTTTACAACTCATGAAAATTTCACAACAAGACTTGTTTTAGCAACTCTTTCAGGAAAATCAATTAAAATTTCAAACATACGTTCAGATTCTTTAAATCCAGGTTTAGAAGATTATGAAATATCTTTTCTTAGATTATTGGAATCAGTAACAAATGGTTCTGTTATTGAAATTTCTTATACAGGTACATCTTTAATTTATCGTCCTGGATTAATTACAGGTGGTTCATTTTCTCATAATTGCCCAACATCAAAATCAGTTAGTTATTTTATTATACCAATGTTAATGTTAGCACCTTTTTCAAAAAAGAAATTTTCAATTGTATTTAAGGGATTAACATCTAATAAAAATGAAGTTGGATTGGATTTTATCAAATGGGGTTTTATCCCATTAATGGATAAATTTGGTATTAAAGATGTTGAATTACATACTTTAAAAAGAGGATCATATCCAAATGCAGGTGGTGAAGTTCACTTAATTGTTAATTCTTTGATTCCACAACCAGTAACAACTCATATATTAGAAATCCCAAATATTTCATCTATTAGAGGTATTGCTTGGTGTACAAGAGTTTCACCATCTGTTGTTAATCGTCTTGTTGATGCGTCTCGTAGTGTATTAAGACAAACAGGTTGTGAAGTTAATATTACAACAGATGTGTGGAGAGGTGAAAATTCAGGAAAATCACCCGGTTTTGGATTAACTTTATTTACAGAATCAAAGAAATCTCCTTTACGATATATTATTGATGATGTTGCAAAAAGTGGTGAAACTCCAGAAGATTTGGCAGAGCAATTATCATACAGATTCCTTGAACTAATTGAAAACAGTGCTTGTGCTCCAAGATCTCAATTAGATATGGCATTTATTTTTATGGTGATAGGAAAAGAAGATATTGGCCGATTTATAATAAATAAAAATCAAATAGATTCTAATTTAATTCAATTAATGAGAGATATTAAAATTTTATTCAATACTGAATTTTACTTTCAAGAAGATGATGAATACGACAACACATTAATTGCAACTTGTAAAGGTATTGGTTTCACCAATGCTTCTAAAAAAATTGCTTAGTTTTATTTAATAATATATGTATATAATATATAAAGTAAATTAATCTCCTAATGGCATATCTTTCAACTCATTTAATAATTTTTGTACATTATCATTTTTAATTTCTGAATATTTACTTCTTTGGTCAAACCAATTTTGAAAAACTTCACTTATAAGATATTTAACTTTTTGAAATAATTTGAATTCATTGCAAAATGCGGTTTTTACTAAGATAATACGTGATATCAACATACTTAATTGATCCATAGATAAAATTAATATGTTAATGTGCTTATCAATTTCAGATCCTCTAATATCTGATTTCATTTTTAATTGTTTTATTTTTTCATTTGTCTTAATTATTCTTTGTAATAAGTTTTGAATCTCCTTTTCACTATCAATTTTGTAATTAAAAAATCTTTCAATTAAGAAGTGTAAACTAATCAAATAATCATGAAAACTTTTCCAAGATTCAAGTATTTCATTATTGACTATCAATAATTCTTCTTCTTTTAATTGTCTGGATTTGACAAAATATTTACACACCTGACTTAATATAGAATTTATTATAGTCATATTTTGTGTTTCATCATCTATTGTTCTGCTTTTATTTTCAATTAAATTATCCATACCAAAAATATCAGTATCATTTTTAATCAAATTTTCTAAATAAATTGCAAACCTTTGGTGGTCAACAGATAATGCTAATTCACGTTTCTCTATCCTTTCAACTAAAAGATATAATTTTGACCAAAACTCTGCAAGATTTGTCAAATTATCATTTAGTTTGTTGATATTGGAGATGAATTCTTTATCCTTAAATTTTGTAGGACTTTCATTCCATATTTGATTGATATTATTAATAACAAACTCATTTCTATTATTAGAATTATGTATATTTTCATGTTCATCCAATGATTCATCATAGTTTTCTTCATATTCACTTTCATTATCTCTTAATCCCTTTAATACATCTGTTAAATCAACATTAAATCTTCTTGGTAAATTGATACGAATACCATCAAATTCATCATTTAATTCAATATTAGCAAACTTTTTCCAGTTAGAAAAGTCATTAGGAACAGATAAAAACATAATAACTAAATTTTCTTTCGAAAGAATCGGATGTTTACAAAGTTGATATAAAAACCTTTGCAATCCTCTTCTTCGCTTTTGTAAAAAAAGAACATCATTAGATGAAGCTACTAAAACATAATGGATGGAGGGTAAAAAAATAAAATTGTTAGTATTTTCGTAAATAAGTGATACAATAATTGATATGTCAATACTTACATGCAAATTTCTTAGGAGGAAGTTCTGGGATTAATCTAAATGGATACTTTTTCCAGAGAGCTTCCACCAACCATGCAAAATCAGAGTATCTTCTAATAACTTTTGTTTCATTATTATTTGTTTTATTCCTTTGTTCTTGCCCCGTTGATTTTGAATTGCTATCGGATGGTATAAAATATTCACTACTGAACTTCAATGTATGTGAAATTAAATAATTCGTATGTTTAAAAACTAAACCTTCCTTTTCTGGTATTTCTCTAACTTTCACTACTATTCCATCTGCTGAGTTTTTTAAACTTAGTGGATTGAAAGACTTGATTTCAGAGTCTGACCAAACTTTGATATTCATGGGACTTGTCAAATCTTCTTCATTTTCGTCGTTATCGAAATCATCTGACTCATCATTGGCACCATCTCCCATAATTTCTGGAGTATTAATTTCATTTGAAATATTACCAAGGATATTTAGTGATTCATTTTGTATATTATTTTGAGGTTCTTTATTTATAATGTTCAAGCTAGATATTCCATTTAAAATAGTGGCTGCATTCGACTTTGACGATTTTACTTCATTATTGTTTTGCGTCAGTATATTAAATGAATTGTATTCACCCCAATTATTATTACTGCTATATCTAAGTGGATCACTATCTCCAATCATTGAGTCTACCATCGATGATGTGGATGAATCACCAAAAATATTGAGTGTGTTAGACATAGACTCTATTCTGGCAAATCCATCTTCGTTATTAGTCAATTTCTTGTTACTCAAAGTTTTATCCGCCCAAGGATCAGTAATATCATAACTCATTTTCTTATCTTTGCTTGAGCAGTACTTATTGATTATTGCCAAGATCAATAGATACTCATAATGAGTTGTATAATAACAATATATACAAAATAAAACATAAAACATAAAACAGAAAGAAATTGGAAATTGCTTGAGTCGCTTCAAAAATCAAGAAAAAGTTCAAATTTGAATACAATTTTTACTACGTTTTACATTTTCATTTACTTTTAACTGATTACTGTCTTGTTATAAAAATACGCTATACAATGTTTACAATTCATCAATACTATGTATGTACTCATAATAGAATGCTATTATTTGCAAATGTGAATCAAACTTGATAAATTCATTAATTCCATGTGCATGACTTTCAATAGTAGTAATTTCTCCAGGTCTGTATCTATATATGTGTTTTGATAAATTCCAATAATACTTGGTATCTGTGTTACCAGAACCAATACCAGGAGATACAATAACTCTTTTGTCTTTGAACATATCAGGTAAAGCCAATTCTTCATACATATGACGTAAAGATCCTGCAAATATTTTCCAATGTTCATCATTAGTTGGTGTTAAAGGAGCTGGATCAATATATTGTCCTACTTTTACTGTAAATGCTCCTGATGCACTATCATAAGGAATTAGATTAACTATAGTTCCGTTTTGATATTCAATGTCTAATCCCATATCATATTTTTTAGAAATAAATTCAACATCTCTTACCATTTTTTCAAGAGTTGTCACATGAGTTTCTTCCATTGCTATACGTGTATTAATCATAAGTTGAATATATTCAGGTAATGCATTGATTTTAGATCCACCATGAATTATATCTAAAGCTTGAGTTGTCTTTATAGAATAACTAGTTTTTACATCAGAATTAATATAATCACGTAATTCCTTGTTTGCCTTTGAATTAAATGGTGAATTCATAATGGACTTTTTCAATTTTTGATCTATATCGATACTATTTTCAGCCATACACATGTATTGATAAAATGTTGGATTTTTATCTGTAAAGTAAGTAGGGAACTCATCATTTTCAATTGTAACAATCAGATCACCTGTAATACCAATTGCGGTATGTTTTGGTGGAACTGATGAATGCCCACCAGGCATTTTAAGAATGATTTCAAAATCCATATAACCTTTTTCAGAAGTACCCGGAACAGCAATTATAACATCTTCAGATTTAGTTAAAGAAACACCACCTTCATCATGAATAGCATACATTGAATCTTTACCATATTTTTGTTCTAAAAATAATGCATTTTTGTTTCTTATACCACCTACTTCTTCATCAAAGCCAAAGGAAAATATAATTGTTCTTTTTGGTATAAATCCATTCTCAATTAACAGCTCTGCAGTTTCAAGTAAACCAATTAAAAGATTCTTACAATCAGAAGTACCACGCCCGTATAAGTGGATACCATCATAAATACCTGCAAAAGGATCATGATCCCATTGTGGTAAAGTTTCTCCAGATACAGGAACTGTATCTTGATGAGCCATTAAAACCAAAGGTTGTAACGTATTATTGGTACCTTTCCACGTGTATATTAAACCATGATAGTTAACCTTTTCTAATTCTGTATGATTATGAAAAATAGGAAATGTTTTATTTAAATAATTTGAAAATTGATTGAATTTTTCCCAAATTTCAGGGTTATCTTCGACTAACAATGGAAGATCATCAGTAACATCAGTTTTTTGTTGAATTGCACCTATAAGTTTTAAGGCAGAATTGTTACGAAATGTTTGATCAAATAATATTTTATGTAAAACAGGTTTATTTTGCTCGTATGAAGAAGGTCTATAAATTTCAGTTAATGGACACAATGAATCACGTAAATCGATTGAATTAGTATTATGTCCTACATATATAGAGTATCCAGTGATTGCAAAAAGTCCTATTAAAAGGATGTTGTACCATTTTTTAGCCTTTCTGTTATATGATTTAGAGTCTACCAATTCGATTGCCATATTTTAATCGTTATATGAGAACAAGTAAATATAAAAGAGAACAGGGGAAGAGCTGCAACAAGAAGAAGAACAAGGAGAAAGATAAGTAGAAGTAGAAGAGGAAGTATATATATTGAAGAAGAAGAAATTAGATTCTCTATTTGACATGAATGAACTGTGGATTGTGGATTGTGGACTGTCGAGGTTGCGGAAACTGCAGTTAAATATTCCGCTTATGATAGTCTTTTTGTCGGAAATTGATTTTTTTAATTTTTAATATTTATCACTACTCTACATTACAACTTCAAATTTGACTACTTGGACATTAACTCAAACATTTGATAAATGTTGATTAGATATTATAATATATGTATACATTATTTGGGTTACGCTTGAATAAGATAAGATAAGATAAGATAATATAAGATAAGATAAGATAAGATGCATACTGCTTTCAGTCGAGCATGGAAATTGCATGTCGATAAAAGTTACAATATTATGAAGGAATATATTTATTTATAAAACATTATCTAAAGATGTATATATATATATCTATGTATGTGTAATGGGAGGAATCATTCATCCTTGTAAAGTGGAAGTGCAATACTACCCTTTTGTTCCACAAGACGAGTATAACATTCTGGACGTCTGTGTCTTTCAAAATCAAACATTTTTTGCTTACCAATAACGGTTTCATCAAGATCAATCTCTCTAACCATTACATCATCATCTTCAATTTCAGATTGAACAACAACTTGACCTCTTGGATCGACAATCAAGGAACCGGCAAGTAAATTTTGTCCTTCTTCTTTTCCACATTTACCAACACTTACAGCATAACAAGAATTAAAATATGCATTTGATTTAACTGCCAAATCACTATGATATTGTCTTAAAGTTTTATCTTCTTTATCACCAAATAATCCAACAGCATTGGCAACAGAATTATAACCAATAAGCATTAAATCCATACCTTGTAATGCATAAGATCTCCATGCTTCTGGCCATCTTCTATCATTACAAATTAGCATACCAACAGTCGCATCAATCCATTCAGGATTTGTTCTAATTGCTTGAAATCCTAAATCACCATATTCAAAATATCTTTTTTCTAATTGTTGAAATGGAACACCTTCTATCGGTTCAACAAAACCTGGTAAATGAACTTTCCTATATTTATGAACAATTTTACCTTTATTATCAACTAAAATTGATGTATTAAAATGATGCCCATCATCAGTTAATTCAGCATAACCTAAATAAAAACCAATATTTTTTGTTTTTGATAATTCAAATAATGGTTTACATGGACCTTGAGTAATATCACCTTTTTCAAAAAAGCTATCAACTTCGTCTTGCGTATTAATAAGCCATTTTGGAAAAAATGTTGTTAAAGTTAATTCTGGAAAAACTGCCAATGTAGCACCTTGATCTGCAGCTTTGTTTAATAAACCACATAATCTATTAACTGTATCTTCTCTTTTAGCAGCCCTTGCAATTGGACCAACTTGAATTGCCGCAATTTTAAATTTTCTAACTCCAGCCATTCTAATTTTGATTTTAATTTTAATAGTTATTCAATATTCTAATATTTTGTTAAATAAAGAAATCAATTAATTAATAATAAGAATGAGAAACAAAAAGGAATAGAAAAATATTATCAAATATTTATCAATAATTGTAAATTAATATTTTAAGAAAACCTGGGTATATCACTGGTTTTATATAGTCACTATACTGTTTAATCAATTGAAAATTGGAAGTGTACAACTTCCAACATTCAAAAAGAATAAAGAATATATGTATAATAATGAATATTAGAAATTAAGATTATATATATATGATGGAGAATGGAGAATGGAGAACCTGTTAAATGCTTCCGGGAAAGTCTGAATACTTTTCCGATCGTCTTTTATTGTGTGTTCAAAGTTTAACGTTTAAAACAAAATTTCTGTTTTGAAACCTAGAACTTTAAACCTGAAACTTGAAATCTCTTCACTTTATTTCTTAGGGTAAGGCTCAGTACTTCGTAAAGACAATCCTGTTATGGGTATCCACAATATCCAACATCCAACATCCAACATCCAACATCCAATATCCATGATATACCGGTGTGCTCAGGCCTTTTCCGTGATACAGTGTGAGTATAGAGTGCACAAGATAAGCGCCGTCTGTTGCTGACGTAAGACGGAAAGAAGTGTTGCCGACACCGAAAATTGAAAATTGAACATCAAACAACACTTGAGGTGGACTGTGGATTGAGAATTATACATATAAGTATACATACCATGCTTGATTCCGATACTTTACTCTGTTTGTTCCTTGAATATTCATCCAGTCCATAGTATTTTACAAAGATTACAATCCTTTAATCACTCTCAAACCATGGTCAGTCGTATAACTTGGGAAAATATTAACAAGTCAGGAAACAAATTGTTATCACCAGCATCCATCAGTAACGGTCATATATTTACTTCTGGATGTCTAGGTGTCGATTCAAATGGAAAACTTTCTGAAAGTGTTATGGAGCAAACAGAAAATGCAATTAAAAATTTAGAAGAAGTACTCATTGCTAGTGGTTCTTCATTAGATAAAATATTAAAGGTTTTACTATTTGTTGGTGATGCTTCGTATACTTCTGAAGTCAACAAAGTTTATGGTAAATACATCACTACTAAACCTTCTCGTTCTTGTGTTGTTGTTGGCTTCCCAAATCCTAAAGTTAAGGTTGAAATTGAGTGTATTGCAGAAGCAACTTCTATAACTTCAAAATTATAGTCATTAAATTAATTAAGTTATGTATATATTTATATTTATTTATATTCTTTAAATTTTTATACAAATTTTAAAATAGCATGTTTTGATAATTTATAATTATCACCTTTGGTAAATCTTTTTAAACTTCGAACCTGGAGAAATACTCAAAAGTAACCGTTTTATTCTACTAGATATTTTGTACTTTTGTTGATAACGCGATAACCGGAGATCTTACGTGTGTTTCCCGTTTGTGATAAGATAAGTGATAAGAAACTTGATATTTCAACTACTCAACCTTAAAAGAGTTTTAAAGCAACAATTCCCCTACCTTTATTTACTCTTTTTATTTTTTAATTGTCTTTTTATAATAAACATTTTTTTATTGGGAAAGGAAAAACAAAAACAAAAACAAAAACTCATTATTAAGCAATGTTATATGATTTAGTCATTTATAATGGTCAAATAGTTACCGCATCAGATATTTTACCTTCTTCAGTATATATTGGTATTAACAATGGTATCATAGAAACTATTACAACAAGCAAAATTGAAGGTAAAAAAGAAATAGATGCAGAAGGTGGCTTTATTATGCCAGGTGGTGTTGATTCTCATGTTCACATTGATCAAGATAATGCACCTGCTGGAGATGACTTTGAATCTGGATCAAAATCTGCAATTGCTGGTGGTACTACTACCATGATTCCATTTGCAATTCAACCAAAAAAGGAATATGATTTAATTAAAGTTGTTAATGATTATCACAAAAGGGCTAACAAAAAGGGAGGTTCATATTGTGATTATGGTTTTCATTTAATTATATCAGAACCAACACCTGAAATGTTAGAGAATAGTTTTCCAGCTGTATGTAAACAAGAAGCTATTACATCAGTTAAGGTTTATACAACATATCCAAGATACAAACTAACAGATGAGCAACTTCTACAAATATTATTAACTAATAGAAAAAATCATGTTACTACTATGGTTCATGCTGAAAATTCTGATATTATAGATTTTATCAATAATAAACTTTTATCGAAATCATTAACTTCACCATTTTATCATACTATTTCGAGGCCTCAAATTGCAGAAGATGAAGCATCATATCGTGCAATTTCTTTAGCTAAAGTTATTGATGTTCCAATGTTAATTGTTCATATGTCATGTGAATCTGCGTTAGATCATGTCAAAAAGGCACAAACAGATTTATTACCAATATTTGCAGAAACTTGTCCTCAATATCTTTTCCTTACTGGTGATAATTTAAAGCATGATTGTTGCAACCATGCTAACCATGAAGATGAATTTCAAGGTGCAAAATTTATTTGTTCTCCACCATTAAGATCTACTCAAAAAGATTTAGAAGCAGTATGGAAACATTTAATTAATGGTACAATTACAGTTTTTAGTAGTGATCATGCACCATCTAAATATGATCATCCATTGGGTAAAAAAAAAGGTTTAGTTAATGGTATTCCTCATTACATTGATGTTCCTAATGGTCTTCCCGGAATTGAAACTAGATTGCCATTATTATTTTGTTATGGTGTTGAAAAAGGCAGAATTAGTCCACAAAAGTTTGTTGAGCTTACATCAACTAATCCATCTAAACTTTATGGTCTTAGTGATAGGAAAGGTACAATTGCTGTTGGTATGGATGCAGATTTAACAATTTGGTACCCAAAAGGTCACATTAAAAAATTTAACTTAACAAATGAAATGTTACATCATAGTATTGATTATAGTCCATATGAAGGTATGGAGTTTACCAACTGGCCACGATACACTATTTTAAGAGGTAGTGTTTGTTATGACAGAGATAATGGTGGGGTTATTGGCGGTAAAGTTGGTACTTATCTAAGAAGAAAAGGCAGTACTTTGGCTGGTCCAAGAGGTCCACTTAACCATATTCTTGAATGATTATTAATTATCAAATAATAATTGTCATTATATATTTAATTTTTGTTTAATACATACATAGATACATACATATATAACATGTGAATAATATTCAATATGTTTGATTTCTTAATGCAGTAACTAAAGCGTTTTATTTAGCGGGGGTATGTATTTCTTATTTATTATATGAACCGAATATGGTAATTGGCGATGCTTCAACGTTTCATGTGTCATTCACGCAAGCTCCATTTGATTTATTAATCATGATGATTTGAAATTGATTAATGCAATCGAGTTGGATGTGTCAAACGTCAAAACCTTCCAAATGAGGCAAGAAGAGTCATCAGTTATCAATTATCAGTTATCATTATCAATACAATATGTAGCCGCTAAAGTTTATTAAATTTATAGAGGCGCTAAGTATGGGGAAGCCAAACCCGGGAAAGATAAGAGAACGTTTCTGGAGTTTTTATTTAGACTTTAAATTCGGATCTATTTTCTCTCTTATTTTTTTGCATCTTCTCCATAATTGCTTCTGACAATTTTAAGAATTATTAATCAACCAAATTCATAGATTTGAAAAACAAACAAACAAATAAACAACCAATCGTTAAATCATACACTAATGCCTGCTGTTGAAGTCCGTGATTTGACTGAATCTGACTATGAAGACTGGTTAAGATTATTCAATCTCTATTTGGTTTTTTATAAGTCCACTTTACCTGAAGAAGTCAAAAGATCAACATTTGAAAGATGTTTAGATCCAAAAGTTGATATGTGGTCTGCTTTAGCAATTCACCCAGAAACTAAAAAACCTATTGGTATGGCTAATTATTTGAAACATTTAGGAACTTGGTCAATTTCAGAAAAAATATATTTGAATGATTTATACGTTGATGAAGAACAACGCTTACATGGTGTTGGGAAAAGTTTAATTGAATATATTTATTCTAAAGCTGATGAAATGGGTACTCCTGAAGTTTATTGGTGTACCGATTTGACAAATCATAGAGCACAAATGTTATACACCAAGGTTGGTTGGAACTCCGGAAAAATTATTTACAAAAGACCACCAGGTACTTATTAAAATGTTTATTATATATAGTAATCTCTTTATAATATTCTTTGAAATTATATTTGATTGATTAATTCCATTTCTTTTTTATATTTATAAAAAATTCTTAAAAATTATTTTTATTGCAATATTTTCAAATTAAGCAAAAAATTCCAAAATTTATTTTAGTTCTATAATCCCCATTGTCTGTAAAAAATTTAGCCTTTAAATATAGTTTATTCAAAAGTGTATTTTAAGTTTTTTGACAGTTACGATCTTATCAATGATAATAATATTAATGTTTACATATACAATAAAATATTTTTGTTATCTTAATCATACTTTACAATTACAAATTTTTTACAACAAATTTATTAGAATTTAAAGAATCTAAGATATTGCATCGCAATCATCAAACTATCCTTTTATTTTTAGGATTAGAATTTAAATTTCAAATTGTTATTATAAAATTACAATCCAATATTGGTGTGATTTGAGATGTATAACCTAGTTGATTCACTACAAAAGGTCAAAAGTCAATATGAGACAGTTAATAGTTTACACTCTTTTACAATTTACCTTACTAAGAAATAAGAAAATATCGAATTTAAAATTTTGCGAAAAGTACAGAAAAAAGAGAATAAATTTCGGCTATTTGAAATTTATAATTCTTCATTTGTCGGAACATGAGATCGTTTCAATTTGCACAATTTCCGGTTTCCAATGCTTTACTTAAACAGCACAATAATTTTGAAAAATGAACAAAATCATTTCATGAAACTGTTGAAAATATAGACAACTAATTTACTAATTTATTGAGACTAAGTTGATAGTTGATATCCTTTATAAATAAACTAGTTCTAATTCTATTCACAGAAGGCAGTGAAGAGTAAAGCCAAGAATTATTAGATTATACATTCAAAAAAACATTCACATTTTTGAAGTAATGTACATATATGCCTATAAAAAAATATTGTCTATTCACTGTCAATATTACCTTATTGCTCAATAAACTGCTAATATTAATAATGATATCAATATTAGTAATGATAAAATCAAATTCTTTGTTTTAGAAACAATAAATCTATATAGTACACTAGATCCATATTTTTCTTTTTCAGGTGAAGAGGATGGTGATGATTCTTATGATGAAACTTGCATTTATCTTAGAGGTGAAAAATTCATAGTCACTAATTATAATGAAAGAAAATAGTTAAAAGAAGTCGAGAAAATTTTACTCTATTATGGTATCGTTGAATAAACACAACTTTAAAATCATCATTGAATTCAGTTAAAATTTTACATTTGAAAGAATCAACATCAACATCATCCAATATATATATGCATTCTAAGCCAAGCTTAATAAAATATGTTGTTGTATTATTTTCAATCCGAGATCTAAAATAATGATTTCAAAACAAAATGTAAAATATATATTTATCAAAACTATTAACATAACTTGGTCATTTTGGTTTTTAATATCTAATTTAGTAATATTAACACACCGTGTGGTAAACAATACTTAATAATAAAGTATAACCTAAAGTTGATAATTTTAATGCAATTTTGATAATTAAATGTTTAAGAAAAAAATCAGTTATTAATAATTGTAATTGATTTTTCGTCAGGATCAATATCTACCGTGACATCTAACAATTGAATTCCATATTTCTTAGTTTTACTTTTTATCATTTCTTCAACTTCGACAATGAATTTAAATAAATGATTAACTGAATATTTATTGAATTTAATGCTAGAATAAGTATTAATTCTCCAACACACAAATGAATAATTTGTATCTAAATTATCACTTTATAGAACATGTGATACTTTTTTTTTGATTTTAAACATAAATTTTCAAAGTTAAATTAAGAAGATAATACTAATTTCATGAATTGAACATGTTACTTTTGCATCTTTAAATAAATTTTAATTTCTGGCAATGAAAATACTATAATGATTAATAATTGGAACTAATTCTCTAAGAACGTACCAAACTAAAAATAATCACCAGAAAACTCTCTTTAGTTGAAAGCGCCTATCTAATGCCTCTAATTATAGAATCTTGTTTTATTTTATGAAAACATAATCATATCATATTTAGTGTACACATTATGAAAGTGAATAAATCAAAAAGTCCAGATGTTATAAAGTAACCAACACTACTAATAAATATCTCTTATTTTTTTTGACTGATGTAAATGTATTTGCTTTATTTGACAATTATTTCATTTTAAAAGATACGTAATGTTTTTTCTTTATGATGAGTTAATCATCAATAGTTTTGTGATTCCATGTTAATAGCACTATCCTTGTATACTATGTTAGCTTAAAAAGGTTTCTGTCTGAGTAAGTAAAGTGGTACGCGTGAAATGGCGACATGGCTGCATCAAAAGCTCAAAAAAGTGTGGATGGAATACATACACATGAGAAATTCTTTTCTTAATATTCTTCTCCTATATATGTGTAATGTGTTTTTCATTCTTCTATTTCCTTTATCTTTAAGTTTGTTTAATCTGAAGAAAGAGATATTCAATTTTACTAGTATGCTTAGATTAACAAAAAGAAATGCAGATGTTGTTATTTGCAGCCCTGATAACATATCTTCTTCTAAGCGTGTTAAAACTGATGGAGATTCATATAGACCTCCAAGCAATGCAGCCAGTTCCGGTGGTTTAGAGGCTTTTATCGAATCATTGAAAAAACAGGCTGAAGAAATTAAAAAAGCAGAAAGCAATTTAAAAGAGTTAGAAAAAGAAGAGTTAAATCTAGAATTAGAAATGGATTTGGGTGTTGTAGATGATTCTAAGATGGAGGAGTTAGAATCTATTCAAGGCAAAGTGGAAGAAGTTGAAGCAATTTGCCAAAGATTGCGTGTTTTTTATCAAAAAACATTGGGAGAGTTCAAAGAAGCTAGAAAAGAAGAAGAAGCTAGAAAAGAAGAAGAAGCTAGAAAAGAAGAAGAAGCTAGAAAAGAAGAAGAAGCTAGAAAAGAAGAAGAAGCCAGAAAAGAAGAAGAAGCCACAAAAAAGAAGGAAGTTGGCAGAATAAATACAAAGTTAGGTAAAAAAAATGCTGAAACCAAAGGTAAAATCGAATATGGTGTCATTAATGGACAATCAGTCATTCAAAGAGAAGTTGTTGAACTTGAAGAAGAAAACGATGAAGATGAAGAAGATGCATTATGGAGTAAAAACGAAAAGATTGCATTAAAACTAAGAAACCGTGTTGTGGCTAAAATGCAAGAAGAAGGTTCACCTTTTAATTTTTCAGATATTTCAATAAATGATTGGGACTCACGAGATACCGGGTATGATGTAGCTATGAGTAAACTTTTTGATGTTGTTAGGGATATTGATTCTTCTGAATATGAGAAATTGAAAAGAAACTTGAGTACCCGTATTGGTAGATACTGCATAAAAGATGCTGAGTATGTGAATCAATTGGTAGCGTTGGGTCGGAAGTATCGTCGTGATGCATTGAAACATGTGCAAGCCAAGAACCTTGCTCGTTTATTTGCAATGGCGAGAATAGATGGTACAAGTTATTGTAATTTCAAGAGTGATAGAACGGACGTGTTTGAAAGTCTTCAAAATAGCTATAGAGAAAAGTTTGATAGTATTAGAAAGTTATCCCAGCTTCAGTGTTCTCATCAGTCTGCTATAGTTTATGATTTTATAGAAACCGGTATGTCAAATTTGCTGGATAAAGGTCGTAGACTATTATATGAATTTATGGAAGAAGAGAAGGAGAATGAAGAATTATATGAGAAAATGAAAATGGAGGAAAAATTCAGGATCAAGGAAGAAAACGAAGAAGAATAAAGGAGGAAGAAAAAGATAAAAAAAAAGAAAGGGAGGACGCAAAAGAAGGTGGAAATGGTAGAAGAGCATTTCAAAGTGTTAGTGCAGAATTTTTAGCTAATTTTGATGTTGAAAAAGAAATGAATAAAGCTGATGATTTGTCTGTTTTTGAAGTTTACAAAGGTGGGAAACAAGCTAGACCTGATCGTTAAAGATAGCAATATTGTTGTCTTATTTTATTATTTTATTTTATCGTTGTCTTATTATATTTCATTATGTTATTTTATTTACCTTACTTTATGTTTATACATTTTATATATTAAAGCTTTGTACATAAATTTTTATTTTATTTTACTATGTTATTTCATTATTTTACTATGTTAATTTATTATTTTATTTCATTAATTTATTTCATTATTTTATTTTATTGTTATCTTATTATCTTATTTTATTATATTATTTTATTATCTTTTTTTATTTATTACTTGGCTTATTCTATTTACCTTATTATTTTTCTGAAACTTTATATATATTAAAGCTTTGTGCATAAATGCTAATTTCAATTTAGAGGAGTAAACATGTAAATAAATTACATAGGATGACGAGTGAAGTAAAAAATATATTCACATTTTTTGTTAATTATTATCAAGAGAATGTGATATTTGTCTCTTTTTAAAATGTTATTAGCAGTTAAATTATCAGTCTTATACCTTGAGAATTGATGAAGTTCAGTTATATGATTTATGTATTGATTGATTAAAAAGAATTGTTTTATATTGATGTTAATATATTCAAAGATTCATTCCTTTTTTCTTTTAAAGAATTGGTTACTGGACGAATATGAACAATAATATGTTGAAATATAAGTTTTTCAAGAATAATGATGAAACGAATACAATAATGTATTGTATTTTAAAGATAAGAAAAAATATGTGAAAGAAATAATATTTTATTGGGTTGATGGAAGTTGAATAATTGAGGGACTGAGTGCAATTTTGAATTAGCTGATATATGAATGAAGCAAATAGATGAGTTGATTAAGTATAAAATTTGAATAAGATATGTGTTTATTTGAATTTCTGAAGACATGTTTTTAATTAGCTGATATATTAATAAAACAAATAGATGCTAACTGATATATGAATGGAGCAAATAGATCATTTGATTAAGAAAGATCGTTGAATAAGATATTTAATTAAAAAGATATGTTTTTATTTAGTGGATGAATACGATCGAATTTGACATTGCAATGGTGAAGACATGTTTTTATTTAATTGATCACATTTGAAATTGATGTTGCAAACATAAAGACATGTTTTTAAATTAGGGATTGAAATATGAATGATAAATAAATTGATTGAAGAAGATGACAATTACCTACCATTGATATATGAATGATAAATGAATTGATTGAAGGAGAAGATAATTGAAAATGATATTGAAGAAAGGGAAGAAATAATATGAAAAGATATATTCGGATGTGGGAGTGTTAAATTATTGATGAATAGGTGTGTTATAATTGAAGATATTAAGGAGGGAGTGAAGGCTAAAAAGTTGGGGGATTAAAATGAAGAAGAGATTTAAAATTGGAAGTGTGGTGAAGCGTTCATAAAAAAGGGATCATAAAAAAAAAGTCAGGGGCGCAAGACCATACCATGTTTGAGGATGGGTACGTTCATGGTTGCGAAGAAAGATGAACTCGGTCATAAAAAACAGGAAGCTGAAAGGGGATAAGTTGGCGGAGGTAAAAATAAACGCCGAAAATACCGCCGACCATACCGCCGATACGACCGACACTAAGACCGACAAAAACCGAGAATCGGAAATGAGAAAAAAAAAAGGGATTTTGCGAAGGTTGGGGGTCGAACCATATGTGTGTAATAAAGACTTTTTCCACTCGACCAAATACAAATTAAAAATTTTGAAAATTACGGTGATAGACGTGGCATTTTGAAGTCACGTGGAAAATAATGATTTTTAAAAGAATTTGAATAAAAAATAAATAAATAATATCTGTTTTTAGGTCAAATTTCGGAGATTTACCAAAAAATAGGATTACGTAATCAGGATATATAAATAAGCACAATTCAAGGAATTGGGATGCCAAGAACACTACCACGAGAACTAAAGGTGACCACGAGCCGGCGATCCACAAGATCCCGGGGAGTTTTAAGTGACCAGTAAAGTAGGTGTCAGGGGTATTGGGATCAGTAAAGTAGGTGTCAGGGGTATTGGGATCAGTAAAG
Organism: Pichia californica; assembly: GCA_030574395.1. Lineage (NCBI taxonomy): Eukaryota > Fungi > Ascomycota > Pichiomycetes > Pichiales > Pichiaceae > Pichia > Pichia californica. Next base: position 33,374 of record JAJMEW010000017.1, read on the forward strand.
TAGGTGTCAGGGGTATTGGGATCAGTAAAGTAGGTGTCAGGGGTATTGGGATCAGTAAAGTAGG
>JAJMEW010000018.1:0-26889 GCA_030574395.1 Pichia californica
GCAATACGTTCAATACCTTGTTCAGTAGAAAGCATGTGGGTAACATGACGAGATAAGTTATCAGCATTACCTTGAGCTTCAGGATCTTCTAATGGGTTAAATTTTTGAACATCTGGAGAATCTGAGTCGATACTATCAGTGTCATTACTATGACTTAAATTTTCTGGCTTCTCCATTTTGATATTTGAAGAATTGATTTTTTTTTAGTTTTTTTTAGTTTTTGAGTTTTATTTGTTATTGAATTAATTAAATATTAAGTTAAGATTGAAAAAAAGGTATAATAGATGTATAAGTTGGCAAATCAATTGACAACACGAAAGAAATAATTTGAATGTGACTTTGAAACAGCAAATTAGAAGAACAAAAAATATCTGGTATCAATTACTATTAAATTGATAATAGTATGTAAATTAGCTTTTGTTTTCTGTTGATCACTTGCAGTTGGTGTAGAAGAAAAACTTCAAAAGAAAGTAATTTAAAGTAAAAGTAGACCGAGTCAATCTAAAATGTATGAAACATATTGAAAGAGAACGGAATTATAAGCAAAGTGGGGATGTTATGTATATTTAAAGAAAAGTAAACGCTAACTTTGTATATTTTTGTTTATTACATTTCCTAAGACATGTAGCATGTAATGAGTTTATTGTGTACTGTTAGCCATATTCGGAAGATTACAAACACCTAAAAGTGTGGATCTATTATTATTACTCGTCTTGAGTTAATAATATATATATCCAGTAATAGTAATCTAAAAGTGCTTATGTCCGTCTGTCAAAACAGAACCAGAACGGAATAATAAATTTGTAAAGGAATAAGAAAGCTGACTAAAGAAGTTTCCGTGTTAAAGAGTGATGAGGCAGATAACGAAGTCTTGAGTGTTTATGCCTTATCAGATGTTGATGAAGGTTGTTTCTTATTTCACTCAATGCGTCTATTTTCTCTTCTTTTTTTTACCAGAAATATTTCCTTTTGTTTTGGTTACAAGACTTGAATCTACTATTTCACGGCTAACATTGATTGAAATAGACTATTTTAAACGGAACAGAGTCTATGCAATACGTGTATGACACGCCTATTCCGTCCAACACTCAACACTGCCACATGTGTTCCCTTTTTGTACGGAAACGATGGAGAATTGGGAATGGTGAATGGCAAATGGCAAATGACGACATCCGTTCCATTTTTCATTTCAAGCTTCAAACATTACGTGTCTATGGGCGATAGGAGATAGGAGTGGAAACTCACTCACTCCGTCATCTTTCCCCAGAAGTATAATCTATAGTATCGATATAGAAATATTATGGTACTTCAATATGAGACTTGGATGATGTATGAAACGGAGTATCTCTTTTGAGTGAGTTAGTTACACAGTGAGGTCAGAATAAAAATATTCACATTTCGCAGTGCACTCCTTCCGAGTTCTATACACATGATTCCGGATAGAGCGGGGAGCATAGCCGTCCTGGACAGGAAATCTCGGGGCATTGTCGATTGTTGACATTAGTCAAGTTGTGGTGAATAACAGAATGTGAAGATATGAAAAGGTCTTGGTTTGAAAAAGATACAAAAAAGAGTGTGTTTTTAGGGAGAAAGATATCAAGTTACACCAGCTTCAAGAAAAAACACTTCGACAACTGTGTCTCATGACTGAACTCAAAAGATATTCTTGAAAAAAGAAAATTATATATTGTATACTTGTGTTAATAAATAAGCAAATTCAAATATTAAATGTGTTACAAGTCTAAGATATGAGTCTTTAGGACAAGCCGACCACCGATTTCTAAGGGTGAAATTTGAAATGTGAAGAGCGATGAGTGATGAGTAGAGAAGAGAAGAATGCAGTGGGTAAACAAGTCCCTTTAATGTTGGAAAATAAATAGTCTATTTTCCAAAAACAATTTAAGCCTTAGTCTTTATTCTCCAATACTTTAGACAGCCAACTTTTATGGTCTGTGGTCTGTGGAGACTGGAGACACAAGGCTCGGAATTCAATTCCTCAAACTACAAATATAAGGCTAATTTCTGGTTTTTAATTTCTTACAGACAAACTTTCCTCAAGCCTCAAGCCTCAAGCCTCAAGCCTCAAGCCTCAAGCCTTAAACCAGCCTTAGACCTCAAACCTCAAAATGAAAAGACTATTTTACGTGTCAAAATATATATATATATATGTTTAATAAATTCTAAATTCTCACAAGCGTATCCCGGTTAGCAATGATAAATCAAAATTACTGTGGAGCTTTTAAATTCTCTCAAATATCAGATTTATATATATTTATTACATAAATGTATACACAGTTAGATGTCTATATTTTAAAACAGACTGTTAACAGTCCTTGATCTAAAATTAATTAATATTATTGAATAAAAAGCGTCGTCAAAACTCTTTAATGATAACAGAATTTTCATAAAATATACCGTTTTCATATATATATTGACATTATCTAATATTCATAATAAGCACTGATGTGCTCATGATAGTTTTATCTTATTTCATATTTTTCGATCAGAAAAGTAGTCGTATTTGGTGTAGTTGAGATAACAATTAAGTAACATGCCATGAACAGACAACACAGTCTTCTTTCCATCGTTATACTGCCAAGTAACTCTGTGTTTTATACACATTGCACAGTCGCATTATACAATAACAGCTGTTTTAACGCAGTGTGAATGTCAAGTAGTGTGGAATGTATCTGTTTGTCACTTTCCTTATTGGGAAACTATATGTTTGACGCTTTATCTTTCTTTCTCTCTCTCTCTCTCTTTTTCTCTGAAACATGTCAGTGGTGCTAACGTCAGCATCCACCTTGTGAGAATAGAAAATACTGGAAAGGCAGCGCTCCGTGTTTTCTACTACTTATTAAATGCACCACTACACACTATTATAAATTACATGGCTACTTGGGTGCTCTAGCCTCTAGCCTCTAGCCTTTGGCCTCCGACCTCTGACCTCAAAATGCACATGCGTATCATCATCATCTGCTCCTATCTCCATCTTAAGTAATTGTAAACACATTTTAGAAAAAAAAGAATAATCCACTAACAGTAATGACATCTGCTGTGTACTACGATCCCGACGATTTTGATAACAATCCCTTTGCGGAAGCAAGTGTCGTATCTCCAGATTTATATCAGTCACAAGAAACAAATAAGCAATCAGAGCAAAAAAATGAATCAAAAACTGTTGATAATGAGTTCGGCGTTCAAAGTCCACCACTTACGAAAATTGAGGTAAATGAAAATAATAATCAACAATCTACAAACGTTTTATCTCCAAGTACTGGAGGTGAATCTACTTTTAATGAATTTCCAACGGAGAATGATTTAAAAAAGTATTTACCAGAACGCTTGCATAAAGAAGATTTTCAAATGATTATTAAAATTCAAGAAATTGAAGCCAATGGAAATAATACACTAAAAAATCCTATTTTCAAATTTAATGTTAAAGTAAACAAGTTACCTGGATTCCGTAAGGAAATATACAAAAATATTAGAAGAACTTATAAAGAACTTGAATCTATTTATAAGTATTTGATATACAATAATATTGAAGTATTTGTTCCTGCTCTACCTGCAGTTTCCTCTTTATATACCCCAATGTCTCCCGATTTTGTTGTGTCTATTACAAATGAATTTCAAGACTGGTTTAACAGAATTTGTTGTAATCCAATATTAATTAAGAATAAAGAATTTTCATTATTTTTTGAACAAAATGATTTCAGTTATGTTCCATCCAAGACAAAACCTTCCACTAACTCCGTTATTGCTACAGGTTTGAAAAGAAAGACATTAAAACAATTCAACCCGCCTTATGACGGATGTGAATTTTTGGCACGATATAGACCAATGATCAAAGAAATGCATTTAAATTCTCAAAAAATAGTAGAAAAACTTGATAGATGTTTGAGATATCAAAGACAATCATCTTTTTATACGAATGAATTTATCGTATATTTAAGTAGCCTTGGTAATCTGGAAACTTCTCCTGAAATGGTTAGAGTTTGGAAGAAATTTAATAAATTTGCCAGCATGTTTAATGAAGCAGAATTGATAAGAAATGTCAGCTTAACATCTGAGTTGTTAAAATTCTTTAAACAACTTTCAGATGATACATTCAATATTAAAGAATCATTAACCAATAGGCATTTGTTAATGAGAGAATTATCAACTGCAGAAGAAGCGACAAAAAAGAAACATATGACAATTACTAAACTCAAAATGAAATCAACCATTGACCCAATCAAAGTAGATGAGGCAATTAGAGCTTTAGAACTTTCCAATAATTATGAAAAAGAACTGAAGTATCAAGTAAGAAGAACAACTTATGAAATGTTGATTGAAGCTAAAGAATATATTACTTATTTAGGAATGAGTTCTAAGAGGCTATTTAAAATTTTAGCCAAACAGCAAATTTTACAAGAACGTAAGAAACTTAATTTGTTAATTAATAATAGACTTATAAGCCAACATGATTCTTTAAGTCGTCTGGGTAGAGAGGATTTACCGGATGATTTTAATACTCAAACGAAGTCTTCCTCTATTCAATCCCAAGATTCTTGGAACTCTAGAAGGAAAAAGAGTTATGCTGATAACGATACGGCAGCAATCTCACAAGAAGAAGATATAAGAAACGAAATTGCCAATGTTGACGCAAAGAGTGCAGCATCTTTGCTAGCAAGCAATAATTTCTATAATTAGTAGAATCTGTATAACATGTGTATTAAGTATTAACTATTAAATTTTAAATTTTAAACGATATATAAGTATATTAAGCCACTTCAAATATGCTTACCTACAACCTACAACGTATAAGCCTTCCCGCGAGTAATAATAACTTACTAAGCTCTAACCAAATTTCAAATTTGATGATCACATTGAATAAAGAGTATCGACACCGTGTGCGAGGTGCATAATGGGATTTTGGATTTTACATTTTATCAATCGATTAACCAATTAACCAATTAACCAATTAACCAATCAATCACTCAATCAATTAGTATATGCTCTTGGTATGAGATAGAAATTCCTTCCACAATACAAATAGAAAGGTCAAAGATGTTTAAGAAAACATCTACACCTGATTTAAGTCTTCATTTGAGTTCTCCGTTTGGCAAAAAGCGTTTAGAATCAAAAAATAACCCAAATGCATCTAACATAAACACGCCTACATTATCCAATTCAATGTATAATGATGATACTTCAATAATATCTCCTATTTCTGAAACTTCTCAAGTCAACTCAAAACTATCTTTAAAAAATCCTTTAAAAACTATAAAGAAATTGGCAGTAAAATCAGAGGATGATGAAATTGATACTAGGGATTATTATTCAGCAAGTCCAAATTTGAATTTCGGTAATTCTTTCGATTCTAATTCCAATCCAAATTCAAGAAAATCTACTATGGGAAATCTTAAAAGTCCATCATTATCATTACCTAAATTTCGTACAACTGAAAATTTATCTTCTGGTTTGGAAGAAATGCCATATGGTATTTATGAATTACAAAAATATGGTATCATTGGTAATGTTCAAACAATGGCATTTGATCCGATTCAGTCTTTAATGGCAGTCATTACACAGTTTAATCATATTTATATATTTGGTCAAGCACGTGTGAATGTAACATTTACATTGAACTCAGTTTCTCCTATTAGAGCATTACGATTTATCAAAGGTATTTATTTAATTGCAGTTGATTCTGCAAATAGTATATTTGTTATTTCATTATTGCAAAAAAAGGTAATTCATACTTGTATTGCCAAAATTCCAATTACTGCATTTGCATGTGATTATTCTTTAGAATTTGTATATATTGGTTTAAAGAATGGTTCAGTGAGAGCATTTAATATTGAAACTGGTATGGACACTATCTTAAACTTAAGAGAACAACAAACTCCAGTGTTTAGGTTACAAGGTGCTTCTGAAGTTAGTTCATTATCTATACATCCAAGAGATATTGGAACTTTATTGATTTCGTATCCTAAAGTTACTGTTATTTACAATCTGGTTGATAACTCTATTTTATACAACTTAGTATATAAATTACCCAAGACTGCACCTGGTGGGGAAAATTCATTATATGAATATAGTACAGATGGTATTTACTATCCAAAAGTGGTTCATAATTTATGGCATCCAAATGGATTACATTGTATTACTGTTCACGCTGATAATTCAATTGTATTTTGGGATGCTAAAACTGGTGAAAAGATTTTGGCAAGAACATTGTTTGATGTAGATGTTGATGAACCAACTGGAAAAAATCAAAGGATTGGTAAGCATCGTATGACCAGAATTGAAAAAATTAAGTGGTTATGTGAAGAAAACCCTGAAAAGACATCTTTATTGATATTAGGAGGTGATGGTTATTCTGCTGATGGGTATCATCAATTAGTAAGAATGGATTTCGGTAAAATGATTTCATACTCTTTAACATCATATGCACAAATGGCAAAATATTATTCCCAACCAAGAGAGCAAAGAATCTTTGCTATTCATTCCAAAGCAAATATTGTTGATTTTGTTCCATTAGGTGAATCATCTCCATATTTTGATGGTTGTCATGATGCAAAATTGATTGCTGTTGTAATGAGTGATGGTGCTTTAAAATTCTTACATTATCCTGAAGGTAACATGTCTATGAATGCAAAATATTTTCCTTCAACAGTATCATGGTTAAATCCAAAAATTACGTGTTCTACATCATCATATTTAGACCGTCGTATTATCAATAGTTTAATTCCTATAAGAAAGGTGAATGAACCATTAGATTCTATTTTGAAAGGTGGAATTCCTTGTAGACCTAAATATAAGGCGGATGCTGGATCTCTTATTATTACAGGTCATGAGAATGGGTTTGTTAGATTATGGGATGCATCTGAAGGTGAGTTAGATAGTACGCGTGTTTTTGAAATTGATATTGCAGCAACTATACGAAAAGATGATGAAAGTGCATCTGTTATTAACGTTTCGTTTGCTCCAGAAACTTTGGAGGTTGCATGTAGTTTGGCAAATGGTGATGTTTTATTGTTTGCATATCAAATGAACAAAAATTATAAATCGACAAATCTTATTACTAATATGGCAAGTTTATCATTAGAAAATAGTGGCAGGGCTTTGATCAATATTCAAGATCGTGCACCTACAAATATCAAAAAGGGATTTATGCCAAAAATGTTGATTAAATCTTTGGATAATGGATTGGTTACTGCTGTTACCACAAGCAATTTAGGATTTGTTGCCATTGGTTATGAATCTGGTAGATTATTACTTATTGATCGTCGTAGTGGAGCTGTTATTCATAATGAATTATTGAAAGATAAAGGGTTAAATATTCCTGTTGAAGCTACTTGTATAGAATTTAGTTACGGTTTACACTCAGCAAGTCCTGATAGAGGCACTTTGTTAATGTATGTTGGTACAAAGATTGGTAGATTATTAACTTTTCAAATTAATGGATTACCTGGAAGTTTTAGAGTAAGTTTTGTTGAACAAATTGATTGTAATGATGAAGGAATTGAATCTATTATATCAGTAAACTCAGAAAATGGAAGACCTATAATTCCCACTATGGAACATGTTAAAAGGGATATTTCATCAGATAGAGTATATCCATATGTTATTGCATCATCAAGATCTGATATTAGAGTGATTAAAAATAATTCTAAATTTGCACACAAAACGTATAACCGAGGTGATATTTCCAAAGTTGGTATAACTGGTGCCAAAACAACAGTAACAAGTAAAGTTGCATTTTGCTTAGTTGTTATTTTAGGTGGAAGTAAACAAATCATATCATTAAGTATTCCATCATTGATGGAAATGGCAAGTTTAAGAATTCCATATAGAATTGAACCAAGGTATGCAATTGAAAGTTCAGTATTGCCATTGGGAGATGTTTTCATAAGAATTACGGAAACTGAGGCAGCGTTGGTGAATATCATGAAGATTCGTAGTCCTATCATGTCTATTGAGACTATTAAATCTCAAGACACGTTATTTCTTAAAAATATTGCTGTTCCATGGAGACCTGGAGCTAATCCTGTTCTCAAAAATACTCCTAGTGTGAGTTATGATCAGTTATACAGATTATTGATTGGTCGTGACAGAGTTTTGAATCCAAAATCAGATGAAGAAATGTTATCATGGGAAGTTTCTTGTTACAATCCTGCCAACTATACTTACATTAGCACTTACAAGCCTATATATTACAATCCTAATGCACTTCATCAAAATACACAATTGATGGAAACTCCAAAGAGAGATATGACAAAGAAGAGGATAGTATCAAAAAGTAAAGAAGCATCTGGTTGGTTTGGTGGCATAACAAACTATGCAGCCAGTAGTTTGGAAACTGCACAAAATAACGTTGATGCATATCTGGGAGATTTGAATGATGACTTTGACAAGATGATTTCTGATGCGAAAAACGATGCTATTAAAGGTGTCATTGGTAGTAATTTTACGTAAAGATGAATATAGATACCTTTATAAAATAATTAGTATATATATATAAATATACTAAGTCCCTGTTTGATAGATTTAACAGTAAATATTAAAAATTAAAACATTGATGACAAAAGATGATCCAAAAAGTAAGTCTTATGTCTTACACAGCCTTAATTTGAAATCGGATACTAGGTACTACATTTTTTATTTTTTGTTTTTGGATAGAGGAACACGCACACACGAAAAGGCGTCTAAGGACTTGTAGTTTCTTAGTGTTAATTAACTATATTTCGAAACACACTTTTGAGATTGAATAGTTCTAGGTATATTAACTCTTGAGTATAGAACAGAAATACCAAACAATATACAGTAGGGCTGTATTGATACATACAAAAAAGACATACAAATATTCACAATAATCATGTTTGGAATAGGAACTCTTTTTTATGGTATGTCCATCCAACTAACATTAAAACTTATAACAGGAGAAGCATTAGTACGCTGAATTGGTTATAAACTAAAAATACTAACATATATATATATCATAATTTATTTTTTTAAATTCTCTTTCCTTTTTTTAATATGAACTACAGCTGCATTATTTTTTATAAACGGAATTGCCGTTCTTAGTGAAGATAGATTTTTAGCTAGGATTGGATGGTCATCTAAGAATTCTAGTACAACATCATCCAACATACAATCACAATATGGATATGGAGACTTCAACAATGGTAATAACTCTTTGGGTAGCGGGGGAGAAGGTATCAAGGCTAGGCTTGTGAATTTAATTAGTGCAACACGTACATTACTACGTATACCTTTAATTATTGTTAATATACTTGTGATTATTTACGAGCTTGTTCTTGGTTAATTTATTATTTTCTTTGTTATTGCCGTTACTTTTGATATTTATATAAATGTATCTATATATGTATATATTATATAGGTAGTTAAGTAGGCAGATATATACCTAAAATAATATTATTATTATAACCATTTGTAATAAACTAAGATCTGTAAGCTTCTATAAACCTTTGAATAATACCCGGATCTTTAATTTCCCAATCGACTAAACCTTCAGTCGTTAAAATATCACCGTCAATATCGCCACGAATTCCGAATTGTTTTGTGATTTCTTTCCTTTTAATGAATTTTATGATAGCATCATAAATGAAAATGTATTGTCTAAGAGTTTGAACCATGAATACTCTTTGAGATCTAAACTTTGATGTTATATCATAAATTAAATCTTCTGAATTGTCAACATTGTTCAATTTATTAAATAGAATATCAATACATGTGTCAATAACACAAAAGCTACCTGTACGTCCACATCCTGCACTACAATGAACTAATACAGGTTTTGATTTAATATTTAACTTTTCACAAATGTATTTTTTTAAACTAACAACGCTTAAAATATCTTCTTCACAAATAACAATTCCAAAATCAGGCCAACTTGTCATATGCAACTGTAACACTTCTTTAATTGGCTTACTACCAAGTTTAATAGAAATCCGACGAAGAATACATATATCAGTAGATTTGCTTGAAAGTTTTATATTATCAATTTGTTCAATTAAATTAATTTCAATCTTTACACCATTTGAATAATATGTATCAGGTTCCCAAAATGGAGCACATTTTTCAATTTGATTTTCTGATTGTGGAGTTAATGATAAAATTATTGGTACATTATTATAATAAATAACATTCCAAAAATCTCCAATTGTTTCATTCAAAGGACCTTGAGTTGCAATATAATTCAAATCTGAATTTGGATAATGAATATAAGATGCATTAATATATGAATTCATTGCATTTAAATCTTCAGAATTTGTATCATATTTTTCCAATTTAACTCTTGCATGTTCATATAAAAAAATATCTTTATATCTATTTTTTCTACCAAGTTCAACACCTGCAGAAATAATTGGTGAATCATCAGTTGATTTTTCATTTGATATATCAGTTTTATTTAATGCATGATTTAAACGATTTCTTTCTGAAATTTGTAATTTATTAAATTTTTCAGTAAGCTCTGTAGATCCTAAATCATTTCCAAAAACATCACGTAACCAAACTGGTAATGAAGATAATTCAGATTGTGTTAAAATTGTAGATAAATGAATTGAAGAATCAGTTTTACTAGTAATTAATTCATCATATCCTCTGGTTTTAAATACAGGTAAACTTGAAGAATCGGGTAAAACAAATCTAGATAATCCAATTGGAGATTTACTACATTTGAACTTATTATTATGTGGCATTACTGGTTTCGTCAGTAAAAATCCAGGTGATGCTAAAGATTGAGGAGAAATCATTGTAGATGATGGAGAAAATGTTTCTGAATTTATTGAACTTGAACTAACATTTTCATCAGATGATAACATCAATTTAATTATATTATTTGGATTTGTATCATTATCAATTAAATTAGTATGTTTATCAATAAAATTTGTATAACCACCTCCTAGAATATAAAGTTGAGAATTCCAATTTGAATTTTGAATAAATTTTCCAGCTAAATAAAATATTGAAGAAGAAATATCATTTTCAGATGAATTATAATTATCATAAAATAATACATTTGGTAAATCTGTTAAATTTCTTTGCGAATATTTATTAAATAAATTTTTTTCATTACTTGTTAAAGTTTGAATACATTTTTCTAAAGTAAATGTTTGCCTTTTCAGTAAAGTAGAAGGTAAACAAATATTAATTGAATTTTTCAAATGAGATTTACAATAATCATGAAATGGTCTAACATCAATAATCAAAAGATTAGATAAATAATCTGAACCTAAAGATTTACTCCATTTATTAATCGATGATTCAGCATCGTGTATATTCAATAGATGTATTTTTGAAGGTAATTTCAACTTACTATTTCTTAATTTATTAGATGCTGCTCTTGCTGGTAATGAATCTGAACTGAGATTATTAGATTTTGATATATGAGAAGATGTGGTCAAAGATGAAGAACATGAAAGTAAATGGTTTTGCTTTTTTGTAAATAGAGAAGCGGAAGGGGATAATGATGATGTGGATGTTGATGATGACGATGTTAATGTTGATGCTAATGCTGATGTTGAAGTAATAGGAGAGAATAGTGAAAAGTTATTTTTAGAATTCACAGGCGCAGTTGGTAAGGGGTCAAAATAGTTTTTACTATAATCTGTAAATGATAAATTATGAATATTATTTAATGGTTGAGTTTTAATTATATTATTATTATTATTATTATTATTATTATTATTATTAATATTATTATTGGATATACTTTTATTTTTAAAATCATTTTTGTTATCATTATTATCAAATTGATTTGAAGACTTTAAAGATGCTGAAGGCAAATTATTTCCAATTTCATCGTTAAAATCATCATTATCATTATTATCTAAATTATCATCAGATGTCGAAGAAGATTCTTCATGCAAATCATTTAATTGAGTAATTGATTTTTTTGAATCTTGTTTCTTTGATAATTTTAAAGTAAAATTTTCACTTTTTGAAGTTCTATGACCTAAACCAGTGAATTTTGATCTAATATTAGATGAACGATTATTTATCGATAAAGAATGTGTAGAATAATCTGAAATTGTGCTATCATAACTATCATTACGATTTAAATTAAGATCAATATTTATATTAGAAGTATTATTCGAAGATGAAGTTGAAGTATGGTAAGAATCTGGTATGAGATCTGACTCAACAACCGTTGAATCTGAATTAAATAATGAATTCTCCAAACTTCTCTTATGTTTATTTATTGTTGAAACAGAAGGTATTGTTATTATAGATGAAGAATTAGATGATTTTCTTGAATGAATATTTTCTTTTTGAGTATTGTTACTGATGTTTTTGTTATGATTATGAAGATTAAACGACTCGTTATTTGCTTGTGTTGGCGAAGATGGATATTTAGAAGTTGAAGTTGAAGTAGAAGTAGAAGTTGGTGCATTCCTTGGCGAAAAAGATGATGATGAATTTGAATTTGAATTTGCATTTGTGTTTGCATTAGTACTTCTATGTAGAGTAAAATAATCCATTCCTGTCATATGAGATGGTGTTGATGTTAATGGAGTATTTGCAGGGAATGTAAAATCATTATTAGCAGAATTTAACATGTTGTTATAAGTAATATAATCTAATAATTTAATGATTGGTAATATATGATATTATGAAAATATTATGAATATAATATATATCTATGATCTATATAATTGATAGCCGGAAGTGAGTATAATTAGATACCAAGAGGTATACTGTGAAGTTTTTAATAAATGAAGTAATTTTTCAAAACTTTAAATGGTTATTTTTGGAAACTATAGTTCTTTGAAAAGAAGATTATGGATTAAGGTATGAAGCAACTTGATGAATCAAGGATATACTATCAGATATATATATATAAGGTTGTGGGTGTGAGTTGACTATGGAAGAATGAGATGTGATAGATATATATATATATAGATAGAGATAAAACACAAATAGAAGTACAGGTATATAAGACGAAATTTACAAGAACAACAAAGTACAAATACAAAGTAAAAGTAAAAAACAGACGAAAATAGAAAACAATACAGGGAGGTATCGAGAGAAGAGAGCTATATATCTTGTGGAACACAGTCTAGATTGGGACGTAAGTATCATAATAATTAAGTCTTGATTCTTAACTATAAATAAATAAATGTTTCCCCGGATCTGATTTGCGGTGAGGATTGAAGAATGAGGAATGATTGGGTTTGGCTGTTGGCTTGCTGCACTGCAATTAATACATGTTTATTGTTTAATTTGATATTTGATATTTGATATTTGATATTTGATATTTGATATTTGATATTTGATATTTGATATTTGATATTTGATATTTGATATTTGATACTTGATACTTGATACTTGAAATTGGCTTGTAACATGCTACTTGTAAGTAATCTTGTCTATTCTAATGCTGTGGTGGAGTGTAGACGAAGGTTGATGAAGTCTTAAGTTTTGGCAGTCTGTGATGGTTGATGAACGGCGACGTGGCAGAAGATGAAAGGCAAAAGAAAAGGATATGACGTAGCCGTCGTGGCTAATGACGCCTTCTGTGTTGTAGTTTTTGGTTTATTTTTAGCACAGAAAAAAGAAAAAAGAGAAAAAGAAAAAAAAAAGAACACACAAAACACTAAAAACACTAAAAGCAGTAAAAACAAAAAACAGTAAACACTAAAAGGCTCCTCGCTCTTGCGCTGCCGCTGGTAACGGATCGACAACCGACAACGGAGAACAAGCAACAGCTATGGGCTATGGGCTATGGGCTACGGGCTGCGGGCTAAGAATAAGGGATAAAGGATAAGGGATAAAGGATAAGGGATTAAGGGATAATGGATAAGGGATCCAAGAGGAGGGAGAGGGATGAGTGGTGAGTAGTGAGTAGTGAGATTTTCATTAACTGGCGGTTGGCGGTGTCTGTGTGTGTGTGACATGTTAGTGTGTCAAATGTGTCATGATGTCAATGAAACACTAAATATAGAAAACATATATAGAACAACACATGAAACATGAAAGTCTCATCGTTTGTCTTCTGTCTACTTATATTGCCTATTTAGGCAATACTTTGGTCACCTTGTTATTATGTTTCATGTTTTATGTTTTCATTAAATTTTCATATTACTTACCTATACATATATATAACTTACAATTAGAATCTACACACTTATCATATAGATCTTCTGTAATCCGCTTAACAACTAAACAAACTTCCCATGTATCTTCTCGTCGCTAATTGCAGAAACGCTACTGCTTCGTGAAGTCTTGCTTATCATCTGCAGCTTTCGTGAATCCAAAATCATATCTTCACAGTCATCAATAGAAGATCCTCGTCTACTGTCAACTCCCTCTTCTTCAACTGTACCCCTACATGATTCTCCTTCTAAATCTTCTCTTTCATCTTCACTATCATCATCCAACGCATCTTCGCCTTCATAATCCTCATTTTCTTCTTCTTCTTCTTCTTCTTCTTCTTCTTCTTCTTCATCATCACTGGTCTCGTAAATGTAATCTGAATCACTTTCTTCATCATCATCTTCATAACTCATCATCAAAGAATCTCCTTTATCCAAATTAGTATTTCCAATATCTCCTCTTCCTTTTCCCTTTCCCTTTCCCCTTTCCTTTCCTCTTTCACGTCTAATTTCTATATCGCCATCTTCAATTTGAACTTCTGCTTCGTTATCAACAAAACTATTTCCATTTTTTTGAATACTATCAAATGATAAATTATCCGTACTTACATTTCCATTTCTATTATTAATTGTATCCACATTTTTTTCTTCTTTTCTAGGTGATCTCATAAAAAAGCTAAATCGACTACTAATACTCTTAACTTCATCTTTATCATCAATATCTGATCCCCTTGATGATGACATTGATCCACCTCGATTATTCATCAATCCATCTTTATCTTTATCAACCAAATTAGTATCCCCTGACTGTCCTATCTCTTTTAATTCTCCTTCTTCAATTCTTTCTGTCTGTGTTTCTTTTAATCTTTCTTCTTCTTCATTCATATTATTTGTGTCAAAAATAATACTAGTGTTGTTAATATCATTATTATTATTATTATTATCATTATTATTATTATTATTATTATTATTATTATTATTAATATTATTATTATTATTATTATTATTATTATTATTATTATCAACTTTAATGCCACTGCTGTTACTTGCACTAGCTTTACTACTAGAATCTTCACTTTCACTTTCATCACTAATTAATGACATATCAATATTGTTGTTTCTCCAATAATTAAAATCGGTATACTTATTCTTAGCATTACTCATAGACATACTATTATCAGTATTATTCCTATCAGTATTAGAACCATTTTTAATTACAACAGGTGGAAAAAATTGATCAACTAATTCAACAATAGAAAGATAACTACTTCTAAACCCTGCTAATTCCAACAATTCCATTTTAACATCACCTTCTGGATTAATAGTGAAAATCCTACTAGATGGAACTCCAACACTTCTATAACTGATTGCATCAGTAATTCTATTACCAAATCCAGCATAAAATGGCGTATTGGTTTCATCGACAATTGCTGCAATATGGTCATCTTTTAATTTAGATAACTTAGTAGCTCCAGTATTCGTATTAATATCCGTAAATTCATCACTTTCACCATCTTCAATTTTATATTCATCATTAAAATTTTTGAAATCCTCAAAAGTTTTATATTTTCCTTCATGTCCTTCTTCATTTTTATTTTCATTTTCATCTTCATCTTCTTCTCCGTGTTCATTTTCTTTAACTATGTCTCCTAAATTATTATTCTCGTAAGATAGATCAAATCTTTCTGCATCCTCTGCATCAACTAATTTATCAGACTCTAATTGTTTTCTTAAGTCATTCTTATATTCATCAAGTATATGTTTCTTTTCCTCATCGATCAACCCCTTTGCTTCAGGATAATATAACATCCTAATATCATTCAAACATGCCATTTTAAATAATTCTGGTTTCTTTAAAACGATTTCTCGTTTTAATGCAGCAATTGTACGATCTGGTGATAAAATAACAGGACCTGTAGGTAATTTATAACCATCTTGTTCAACACCTTGTAAATATGATCTTGTTGTATCTGCTAAACCTACAGATCTTGCTGTTAAATACATTATATTATATCCATTAGATTCAATATCATCAAATAATTTTGCAACGCCTTCGTGTGTCCAATCTCTACCAAGCATAGTTAAAACGTGACCTAATGCATCAGACTTTGTAATTGTACCATCAATATCAGAAATAACAATCGGTGTTTCTCTTTTCCAAAGGAATAATTTACAAACAATAATCGATTTACCATTGTTAACACTATATGTGATATCATTTTCACCATCATTTAATGATAAACATTTCAATTGTTCAGATGTTAATCTTAACGTTTTAAAATGAACATGATTATCTTCTTTATCTTCCTCTACACCAGATTGATTATTATTTTCTTTTAAAGTTAAAGATGCTTCTGGACTTGTTATTGACGATGATGATGATGATGGTGATGATGGTGATGATGCAACAGATTCTGGAGTAGCATTTTCTTCAGTAGCCAATAAATCATCAGAAGATGGCTTTTCCGTAGGTAATGGTGGAGCTTCTAACGAAGTCTTATGTTCTTCTCTTGCTTCAGTCGGTGGTGGAGATGGAGAAACTGAACTCTCCGGAGTTGGGGTAGAATTATCTATGGATCCATTGGTAATAATTCTAATATTTCCCTTCATATCTTTATTCATCATCGATTGAACATCAACATCATCACCAAATTCATCTTCTAAAATTTGTTTCACTAAAACATCAGTATCATATTGATCCATATGTTCACTTTTATACCCATCCATATCTAAATATATATCACCATTTGCTTCAACTTTAGATGGTATGTTCAGTTTCATTGAAATATTCTTTGCCCTCTCTATTGGTGATTTGGCTGAATATTTCTTTGTTGGAGATTTTAAAAGCTCTGAATCAGATTTGTTACTATTTGATGGAAGTAGCATATTAGAGTCAGAAATACCTTCACCAATATCCAAGTAATCTAAACCATCTCCACCGGCACTTGAAGGGGTCAATCTAGGAGAATCACTAGGTGAACTCATTGCACTGACAACAGGAGATGTCTGAAGATGTTTTGGAATATATCCATCAGTTTTAAAAACAAAAAAGGCTTCACCTTCATCATTTAATTTCATGGGAATGTCAGTAGCTTCACCATTAACGATAAATGTAACTTTTTTTTGTGATGGTCTAAATAGTTGAAATTTACCAAATCTAACATGAAATGGGGAACAGTGTCTTTCTCCTTTCTCATCTTCAACCACAATCACATCAATAGCTCCGGACAATGTTGCAGGATTAATAGAATTCCATGTCTTGGAAACAGAACCAATCGCTCTACCAAAATATTGCATTGTGTATTCAATTTAGTTTAACTTGATATAAATAACTTCTTTCTAATAAAATGTATTTCAATTATAACGTCGTAACTTATGGATGTTTATTATAATTATTTAAAAAAAATATGCAATTGTATGTCAAATTGGTTGGGTTGTTTATTTCGGGATGGTCCTGATATAGATGGTATGCTAAAGTATACCCAAACTAAAATAAAGAGTTTCAAAAGTGATATAACATGACATGTGCCAAATACTAAAAGTACACCTGACAGAATATACAGTCTCTGAGACGTAAAACCTCAGCTCTTTTTTTTATTTACAGTTTACAGTTTACACGTATAAGCCGAAGCACCGCGCAATCTGTAACGCAGTTCCGAAGACGGGTCTAATATGCGTGATAATTTATAGCATTAAGAGTATCCCAATCACAAAAGGCATTCAAGGACAGATATTTAACAAAGTAGACTTATACTCTACATAATTAGCCAGAAATTATATATTGAGAGAGAAATTAGATTTCATAGTAATAATAGTTACAAAAAATTTGTAGTCAAAAAAATGATAGTAAAACATAAAGCGGTGCCAATACATGCGTTAATGATTCTTTTAAGCAAATAGGCAATTGTAAAGTTTAATTGAATTCTGTAAATATCTTGAAATTCATAACATAAATATTAAAGAGGGAAATGAAATGTTAGAGTAAAGATATTACTACGATAAGAGGTGATATTATAAATTAATCAAAAAATCTTCATTTAAATGTTATTTACAAAATTTTAAGTTTTATACAACTTTTTAGACATATTTAAAGAATTAAAATACATAAATGTTAGGCTTTATATTATTAAAATAAGCATTTTTGAAATTTTGAGATCTTGATTTCACAAAATTTATCTCTTGTTGATTTTATTTTAAAAATTAGTTATTAAAGTAAAAGTATCTTAATTTGAAATTTTCTGTAAAAAGTAAGATTCTTAATACTTATTCGTTATAAATATACTATCACTTGAATACTATGAAAACCCTGATTTCTGAGATGTAAATATAATGAACATAAGTAGTCCGTGCATGAAGTTATAATATATGTCTCAAAGTTACCACAACAAACCTTATCACGACAAAGTTTATGTTGTAAACAGAGCATGAAAAAAAGTTGAGTCTTGAGACTTTTATTGAGTTAAAAGAGATTCAAGCGCTGACTGTTTTTTTTCTAGAGGGCTGCTTATTGTTCAGCATAAAAAAATTGCTACTAATATTTTTGAATTAAATAAATAAGGAATTAAATAAATAAGGAATTAAATAAATAAGGAATTAAATAATTAATATTATACAGCGCTAAACATTAAAATGATAAATAACATGAAATATATAGTTGAGGAAATAATTGGAAGAATTAAGAAATTAGATCTAATCTAATTCAACATCGTTATCAGCATAATCATAATCACCATCAGCATCATCTGTCCAATCTTCAATGGCATCAACATCCATATTATCACCACTAGCTTCATGATTTGGTTTAACATATAAACCTTTACCATTAACAGAAACATTTACATCTTCTTTATCTTCAATTTGTCCATTCAAGATCATAACAGCTAATGGATTTAAAACACCGTTTTGAATTAATCTATTTAATGGTCTAGCACCTAAGTCCATTGAATAACCATGTTTACAAAGATATTCCATTGCTAAGTCATCAACCTTTAATTTCAAATGTCTATCGTTTTCTTCAAAACGTTTTTCTATTTCTTCTAATCTGATCTTAATAATCTTTGCAATTGCATGTCTTGATAATCTGTTGAAGACAACAGTAGCTGATATTCTGTTCAAGAGTTCAGGACGGAAATGCTTACGAACAACTGACATAACTTCTTCTTTTACCTCTGGAGTAATTTTGGTAACCTTAGAATCATTGATAAAATGGGCACCTAAATTAGAAGTTAAAATAATAATTGCATTGGAACAATTAACTAAAGTACCATTAGCAGCAGTAATTCTACCATCATCTAATAATTGTAATAAGATATTTAAAACTTCTGGAGCAGCTTTTTCAACTTCATCAAACAATATAACAGAGTATGGTTTTCTTAAAAGTTGGTTAGTTAATAAACCACCTTCTTCAAAACCAATATAACCAGCAGTAGTACCAATTAATTTAGAAACGGAATGCTTTTCCATTAATTCAGAACAATCAATTCTAATCATTGCCTTTTCATCAGCGAATAAGAAACCAGCTAACTTTTTGGCCAATTCAGTCTTACCAGAACCAGATAAACCTAAGAATAAGAATGATGCTGGTTGATTTGGATTAGCTAAACCAGATCTGGATAATCTGATAGCATTAGAAACAGCTTTGACAGCTTCACCTTGGCCAACAACAGCATTAGATAATTCTCTTTCCATATTGATTAATTTTGCATTTTCAGCTTGAGTTAATTTAGATACAGGAATACCTGTTAATCTGGCAGCAGTCTCAGCAACTTGATCAGGACCGACAACATTTCTAACCAAATATTCAGCAGAATGTTCTTCTTCTTCAACTTCCCTTTCTAATTCTTCAATTCTCTTTTTAACATCTGGAATAGCAAACATTCTAAGATCTGCAACAGTACCAGTATCATGTCTTCTTTCTGCATCAGAAGCTTTAACTTCTAATTCATCCAGTTTCTTCTTTGCTGCAGTTAATTCTTGATGACCAGCTTTTTCTTGAGTATATTGCTCTCTTAAAGGAATTAATTCTTCTTCTAATTCTTGTTGTCTCTTGTGAGCTTGTTTTAATCTATCTTTAGTTGTTGCATCTGCATCCTTATCTCTTTCTAAAGCATTAATTTCAACTTCCAGTAATTCAAGTTGTCTTTCTTTAGAATCCAATTCTTCTGGTTTTGAGTCTCTAGCAACCGCAACACCAGCTGCAGTTTCATCAATTAAATCAACAGCTGAATCTGGCATTTTTCTGTAAGTTAAATATCTAGATGCTAACTGAGCGGCAGCAACTAAAGCAGAATCTAATATACGAACACCATGATGAATTTCATATCTTGGTTGTAAACCTCTTAAAATTGCAACAGTTTCTCTAACAGTTGGTTCTTTAACATCAATTCTTTGAAATCTTCTTTCAAAAGCACCATCTTTTTCAATATATTTTCTATATTCACTAATAGTAGTTGCACCAATACAATGGAAATGACCTCTTGCTAAAGCTGGTTTTAATAAATTAGCTGCGTCAGCTTTACCATCACCCATTAACATATGGATTTCATCAATAAAAAGAATAATCATAGTTTTTGATTTTTCAATATCATTTAAAACACCTTTAATTCTTTCTTCAAATTCACCTTGATATTTGGCACCAGCTTTTAATGCACCTAAATCCAAAGCATATAACTTACAATTTTGTAAAACAGTCGGTACATCATTATCAACAATTCTTTGAGCAACACCTTCAACAATTGAAGTTTTACCAACACCAGGATCACCAATTAAACATGGATTAGATTTAGCTCTTCTTGATAAAATTCTAATTGCTCTTCTAATTTCTTCTTCTCTACCAATAACAGGATCAATTTTACCTTGTAATGCTTGTTCAGTCATATCAATAGCATATTTACTCAAAAATTCATATTCTTCTGAAGAATCAGCTTGTCTTGAATCAATTCTTTGATTACCTCTTAAATCTAAAATTTGTTTCTTTAATGATTCTGTTTTAATACTTAAATCTTTAAATAATTTTTGAATTGAAGAATCATCTAATAATGCAGATAAAATATGATCTTGACCAATATAAGAATCTTTTTGAATTTGTTTAATTTTTTCAGAATTTTTTAATATACTAGCAGCAGCAGCAGACATACCCGGTTCCATATTGGAACCTTGATTTGAAGGTAATTTTAAAAGTTGTGAATTAATTGATCTTCTAACAGGTTCCCATTCATATCTAGCACCTTCAACAATTGTTTTAAGATAAATTGGTTGAGTTTCATCAGCTGGAATCATTGATGCTAAAAAATGAAGTGGAACCATCTGTGGATTGGAATTTTGTTCGCATAATTTTTGAGCATTAGTAACGATTTCTAATGCTCTATCAGTAAATTGTGTAGAATCCATAATTTAATTTAAATTATTAATCTTTGATTTGTTGTATTTGATCTAATGATCTGTGAGTAATTAAAAGAAGAAAGTAAAAATAAAAGTAAAATTATTAAAAGAATAGTAAAAGGTCAATTGAGTGAATTGTAGATATTTGAAATTAAGGGAGATGGACGGTGGTTTAAATAATGTTCAGACTCTAAGCATAAACCAGGTGATGTTGGCTTTTATTAAGTGTAACTGTAATCGGTAATCACCAGTTTGTGGGATGTTGCGAAGGTTCCGGAAAGTAAGGGAACCCCCACTGAAAGAATGCCTTTTCTTCTAGACGCTTCTAGAAAGTCCCACATTTAACTAGATTTTTTTCTTTTTTAATTATAATATTATTTTTTATCACGTGTCGCTGGTAGAAATCAAGTAAAGTACAGTGGATTACGGATCACGGATCACGGAGTCTTCTTCATGTTGGATTAGATAATTGGAGATTGTTCATTTTTGTCTATTATTTATTATTGTATTTCTTGCTTTAATATGGGTTATTCATGCAATTGATTATTATGTTTGGAAATCATTTAAGCAGGGTTATAATTGAACGATAACCGATAGCGCAGCGACAAGAGGTGACAACTCCGGTGAAAGTAATTACTTGATCAATTAAATTCAATTGAATTAAAAGAGCAATGCACTGAGGAATATAATTTTGTATGAAACTATAAACGATTTCATGTTATATTGAAAGGATCATTATAATTACTTTTATATTTTAGGCTGATCAAAAAAAGCAAACAGAAATAAAGTTAAAGAAGTAAGATTTAGTTTGATAAAAATAATATCATTGATAATATTTGATGAATAGTTGGAATATTAAAATATCGAATTGTAATTTATATACACATAAATTTATAGTAGTTGTTAGTTGTGTAACATAATAAGTAAGGTGTCAGAATGTTTAGGTAGATACATTAGTTAAGAGAATTACACCCCCTTAATTACATGGTCGAGACGAATTACTTAGTAGTTCATCTAGATATTTACTTCATTTATACTCTTTATAGTCTTTTGTATACTTAATAAAACAGTTCGATTATTACATATCAGTATGAAAGGTCAAATAGAAGTAACCAGAAAAGTCGTTAGTAAGGTCACAACCTTATTTATATTACATAGAGCCCGAGCACTTCCCCCCTTTTTTTCACTACTATGCTATACAACTACATTGGTGCACAAGTGGAATCTGATCCATCTTTGGCAGAAGTTCAAGATGTTAACAATCCATGGTATGTTTCAATGGTTAATTCAATGATTACAACCGACTATACACCACATGTGGTCTGGTTTTGCGTACAACTCAATAGAATTTTACGTTTTGCTTATTCATTTGTCTCTGAATGTTTATCTTTCGTAGATGAATGTGTAAAACCTTTGTTCAACCAATTTGCAGAGGAAAGTTTTTTTGTCAGAACTTTTCTTTCAACTCATCCGGCAATCAGTGTTTATTGTTTATTATATCTTTTTGTTACTATTGTTTGTAATGTATTCCTAAGAAAAGTTTATTCAATAATCAACAACAAACAACAGAAGAAATCAACTTCTGCTGAACAGAAATCATTTTCACTTAACCTAATTGTTAATAATTTCAATACTATTCAGAATGTTGTTGCTGATTCCTATCCTACATTAATTAGGAATTGTGCACCTATTAATGTTGATTCAAAAGCACTTCATGATTCTTCAAATTCAGATAAGGAAGTTTCACTTCATTTACCAACTGTTTTACAAAAAGAAATTGCTCTTTTAGAACCAATTGCTTCTCTATTACCAGCTGTTTATGAATTCCCCTCATTTGATCTTACACCCACTGAATTTATTCCTCAAATTTTGAAGCAAATATACATTAGTGAGTTTTCCTTTGAAGAATTTTAACAACAACAGATTACATCTTTAGGTAAAATTTATAATGTACAAAAATTAATTCTAACTTCAGATGTAGTCGCAAAGTATAAGAGCCTAATAACTAAGTATTTGCTAGATAGTGGTGCTGCTATTAGTATTGTCAATGATAAGTCTTTATTAAGAAACGTTAAACACACCAATGCGAGAATAGCTGGTTTTGATGGTAAACCTACTTTGGCAGATGGTATCGGTACTCTTTCAATTTTAGGTATGGAATTAGAATGTCTATATGTCAAAAAATGTAAAGAAAATATTTTAAGCATCCGTGATCTAACAAATCATGGTAGAACTGTTTGTTTTGTCAATAATAAAACATTTATTTTACCAACAGCTAATCTTCAGGATAATGAAATACAAGATCATTTATCCAAATTTGCAAACGAACAACATCAACAAAATAAATTAATTAATAGTTCATCTAATGATAAATCTGATGTATACCGTGCTGTTTTACGTGCGAATTTGAACAATCCTTCACATTATTTCATTAAAGCATTACATGAGCAGAATATCAATTGAAGAGTTCACACGTGAAAAATTTATTTCATTTTTTCTTAGACATTTCTTGCCAAAATCTAGGTTTTCAAAATCCAAATCAGAGAAAATGATTTCCAAAATTTTGCCAATTGAAATTCGATCCCTAGAGGAATTCAAAGAGATAATGCCAAAGCTTCTTTTCAAAATATGCATCTATATCTAATCCAGATTTCTTTTTAAATCTTTTGATGATAATCCAGATGATTCAGATTCTCCAAACAACCTCTACTAGTAAATCTTGAATATAGAAAAATAAAAGAAACAAGAGACCTTCTATCAACCTTTACCCACAGAATCTACTACACTCTATACCCTCCTTATCTGGACCTTCATCTGTTGATGATTATCATGGTTCTCAAACAGTTCATCCAATTTGAACTCTCATGTTTAATGATGACACCTGTTATTTTTCTTAATACTTCCAGCTTCCATCCTTTCAGCTACCAGCTACCAGCTACCTTACTTGTACGCGCTGCTAATATAAATTCTTGTTTGCTGTTTGCTTCCATTTTCGATTTTCCATTTCCACTGTTATTTTAGACTCAGGTTTCCGGGAATTACTAGTACCAGGTAAATTTTATAGGACCACTTTACAGATAATAACATTTTCAGAGTTAAAAAAATATTCATATACATGTACTATAATATGCTGAATTATGTTTCTGATGTATTCAAATATAATCACATTAGCCCATCATCTTTACCTCCTTTAATTTGATTATACATTTCAATTCAGCAAACTTAGAAGATTAGATTGCTGTTTTTTATAGCCATTATGTTGTTCTCCTCCCCTTTAATCTATTCTATACTTTGAATCATTAGCAGTTGGTCTAAAAGGAAAATATTTATCTGTTTTAGATTTATTCAGTACTTGTCACAATGAACCACATGAGAATTCTAGCAACATATTCTAGTTTCTAAAATAAATTTTATAAATAATAAATTTTAGCATTTGGACTTCAAATTGATACAGAGGTTTTTTCTGAATTATCTTTGCTAATATTTTATCTCCATCTTCAGATTTTGTTGAGATATATTTTGATGATATCTTTGTTTTTAGCAACGCAATAAACAACTCAAACAATTATCTATTTGAACTACTATCACATCAATTGCATCTTCACATGGAAAATCTTGATCTTGGGTTGGTTATTGTTTATCTGCTGGTTCTAATGGTAATGTCATCATTTATTTAAATGATAGCCCATTTTCAATCATTCAAGGGTTCCCAACTCCTCACAATCGGAAAACGGTTCAAAAATTCCTTGGTCATTTAAACTACATCAGCAAATTCTTACCTGGTTTCAGTACAATTGCCAAGCCTTTACATGAATTGACAAGAACAAAACAGAAATTTATTTGGACATCTGATGCTGCTACTGCTTTTGAGCATCTCAAACGTTTAGAAGAAAATCATTTACAATTACATGCTTTCAGAAACGGTTTACCAATTAAAATTACTACAGACGCTTCAAATGTTGCTGTTGGTGTTGTTTTGTGGCAACAGTATGAAGATGGTTGGCATCCTGTTATTTACAGATCCCAGTCACTCACTCCACCTCAAATGAATTGGTCAACTGGTGATAAAGAATTATATGCCATTCGATTTGCAGTCAAGAAACTACGTTTCTATTTACACCGTCAACCTTCAATATTAATTGAAACTGATCATAAAAATTTGGTTAATATTTTTGATAAACAGGACTTAACAGCAAAACAATCAAGATGGTTAGAAGATATGATTGGCTACAATCTTGTTGTTAATTATATCAAAGGTTTAAATAATGAAGTTGCTGATTTCTTAAGTAGATTACCACTCTATCAAGCGGCTGCTTTTGAAACTGATATTCCACTAGTTGAAGCTCAAGTGAATTCACTAGTTATATTCCCTCAACCTTCATGGATGCAAAAGATACATGCTGCTTCTGAAATGGATGAATTTATTCAAAAGGTCAAAAACAATTTGAATTCAACAAAATATAAACGTTATAGTGTCCATCCAGAAACTAACTTACTATATTTCGAAAATCGATTAGTTGTTCCGCAAGAATTACTTCCAGAACTTCTTGATAATTTTCATACATCCAATTTAGCTGGTCATCCTGGTATCAATCGAATGCAAGCCTGGTTATCACAAAAGTTTTATTTTCCTAGAATGACACAAATTATTCATGATTATGTCACTTCTTGTGAAACTTGTTGTCGTGCTAATGCTCCAAACAGAACTTTAGGTTTACTACAAGCACCTGAAATTCCATTGTCACGTTGGTCACATATTGCTGCTGATATTGTTTCTGGTTTCACCCCTGTCACTTTTGAAGGTAGAACAGTTAATGCTGTTTTAGTTATTGTTGATATCTTTTCTTCTCACGTTCATTTTCATCTTTTAAACACTAAACATTCCGGTACGGATCTCATTCAAATTTTGCTTCATCATCATTTTCCGTTACATGGCTTACCAAGGGTTATATTAACTGATAGAGGTTCTCAATTCACATCTGCAATTTTCCAGTCGGTTTTGTCTCAGTTAGGATGCGAGTCACATTTAAGTGTCACTGGTCATCATCAATCCAATGGTAAAGCTGAAAGATTTATTCGCATTATGCAGGATTATTTAGTAGCTGTGCTTGATAACAATGAAGATTGGGCAAATATGGTTCCAATCGCTGAGTTTGTATCTAATTCAACACCATCTTTATCGATAGGTGGAAACACTCCATTTGCTTTAGACATTGGTTATAATCCAGATTCTCCATTATCTCTTACATACGGTTTCAATGAGACGGAAGAGGGCAGGTCTGCGGATATAATTATTGAACAGTTGCAACGATATGAGATTACTGCAAGAGCTGCAATGAAAAAAGCTTTTGAAAATAATAAATTCTATTTTGATTTGAAACATGATGATGTTGAATTC
>JAJMEW010000019.1:0-24249 GCA_030574395.1 Pichia californica
TCTCCTCTATCAAAGTTTTAGCTATTATTGGATTTATCATTCTAGGTATTGTATTAAATTGTGGTGGTGGTCCGGTTGGTGGTTATATTGGTGGTAAATACTGGTATGATCCAGGAGCATTTAATCATGGATTTAAAGGATTTTGTGGAGTTTTCATTACTGCAGCATTTTCATTTGCAGGTACTGAATTAGTTGGTTTAACATCTGCAGAAACTGCAAATCCAAGAAAAACATTACCATCAGCTACAAAGCAAGTTTTTTGGAGAATTACTTTATTTTATATGGTTTCTTTGACATTAATTGGATTGTTAGTCCCATATAATGATCCAAGATTATTAGGTAACTCATCAGAAGATGCAGCAGCATCACCATTCGTTATTGCTATAAGAAATGCAGGTATTAAAGGTTTACCATCTGTTATGAATGCAGTTATTTTAATTGCAATTTTATCAGTTGCTAATTCTTCCGTATTTGGTGCAAGTAGAACACTTGCATCATTAGCTGATCAAGGATTTGCACCTAAATGTTTTGGTTATATTGATCGTAAAGGTAGACCATTAGTTGGAGTTGGTATATCACTTGCATTTGGATTACTATGTTATTTAGCTGCATCTGATAAGCAAGCAGTTGCATTTGCATGGATGATGGCTATTTCTGGTTTATCATCAATTTTCACATGGGGATCTATTTGTTTTACCCATGTTAGATTTAGAAGAGCATTAAAAGTTCAAGGTAGAGATACTAATGAATTAACATTTACTGCAATGTCTGGTGTTTATGGATCTATTTGGGGTGTTATTTTAAATATTCTTGTATTAATTGCTGAATTTTGGTACTCTCTTTTCCCAACAAATAAAGCAGATGCATATAATTTCTTTGAAAATTATTTAAATGCTGTTGTATTAGTTTTCTTATTTGCTGTTTTCCTAATTTGGAAAAAATTCAATGTTATATTTTTAGTCAGGGCTAAAGATATCGATCTTGATACGGGTCGTAAGGTAGAAGATTGGGATCTTTTGAGACAAGAGATTGCAGAGGAGAAGGCCTATATTGCCTCCAAGCCATGGTACTACCGTGTGTATAGGGTTTGGTGTTAACCGATACGTATTAAGTAATAAATAGTCAGTAAAGCAATGAGCAGTAGTGGCTTACGTAAGGCGCCATGGCCGGAAAGCAGGTGCTGGCTTCCGAGCTAACGTCAGCAGCAGAAAACTCTGCTTCGCCCGGGCACGGAACCGAGCGGTGCCGGGTCTTTTTTTGCAAATAGCGCGTGGGTGATTGGCTGCGAGTGAGTGCATAGTGCACAGTGTAAGGGTAGTGTGTAGTGTAGTGGAGACACACAGTTAGTCTCTTCTTGTCGTAGATGGATGGATATGTTCTTCTAAGAAAGAACACTATTTTTATACATTAATTACTTGTATATTTACCCAAGTAATCGAACAAATATCCATCCACATCCACAACAATGTTCGCCAGAATAGCAAGAGCAAACCTCTCCCCTTTGGCTGCTTCCGCAAGATGCAGTATCGTCAGACCAAGTCTACATATTAGATCACTCATCACTGTCACAACAACAGAACCTGAAGAACAATCAATCCTTGTTGCACAAAGAAAGAATAGACCTTGTTCTCCTCATTTAGATATTTACCAACCACAATTAACTTGGGTCTTATCTGGTTTACATAGAATTACTGGTGTTGGTTTAGCTTTTGGTTTTTATGCAGTTACTTGTTCATACGCTTTTGGTTTAGTTGATACAGCTTCTTTATTAGGTGCTTTTTCTGCTTTACCAGTTGCTATTAAAGTTGCATTTAAAGCATTGGCTTCATTTCCATTTGCTTTCCATGCTTGGAATGGTGTTAGACATTTAGTTTGGGATTCTGGTCATGAAGCTAACAAAAAGGGTGTATACACAACTGGTTATATTGTTTTAGGTTTATCCGCTCTTTCATTCTTAGGTTTAATGATCATCTAATCATATTTATTGACTTAAATCATATATCGAAAACTTTATATATTCTTCACTTCTATTAAATTATCAACATATATTCAAACAAAATACACACACTTCTTGTTCATTTCAGTTCATTTATTTTACATATATTTTTTTTGATAGACATGGTAGCTTCATGTCTGATCGACTGCTTAAATAATTAGTTAAATATCTATATTTATATATATACTTATTATTATATAATATACTTTTAGTATAAAGAAAAAAAACTCCCCTATCGAACAATCAACGTAAATTAAATATGTAGTTCATACTAACAGCTTCCAATATAATATGAAGCCTGAAACTCATATCGCGGTCAAATTTCAACATCAAAAGGCACAATAATGATGAATAATGAAACAACTCCTCAATTTATCTTCAGCTATTGTATTATTCTGTATTTCTTTTCCTATATCTTCTATAATAGCATATGATATATATCTTTAGAAGACTACATAAATTTGAACTGAATATATACCAATATGGGCTTTTTAGGTAAGAAATGGAATGAACTTGTTTATACATTAACTTCAAATGATAGATATGCAGGTTATCATTCATCAAAGGCAATGAAATCTTTAACTACAGATTCTGATGATATTGCTAATCAAATTGAAGAAATTAATATGACAAATGATTCTAAATCTAATACTTTTTATAATGATAATTTAGATGAATCATCATATTCAATAGATGAAAAACAACAAGCTCAATTAGTTCTTGATGCTTGGCATATTATTGAAGATGTCATAAATTTAGATATGAAAGATCCTAAAAATTATTTTAAATTAAATCCAAAAAATTATGGTTCATATGATGATAGTGAAATTGACGATTTAGATGATATACCCGATGCTGAAGATTTATTAAATTCTTTATCAGATCCATGTACAATAAAAGATTTAAATGTTGCTCAAAAACATTTAGGTATAAAATTCCCATTCCCAGTAATACAATACTTTTTAACTCATGATGGTCAAGAAGTTCCACCTTCATCAACAAGAAAATTGGGTCTTATTTATGGCTTACAATTATTAAGTTTAGCTGAAGTTGTTGTAATGACAAATTATTGGAGGAAAGTATCTCGTAGAGAATTAAATTCTAAATTTGTCCCTAAAACAGTTGTTGAAAATAATGTAAAAGAAAAGGAATTGATTGAAAATAATGAAAAGGAAGAGAATATGATTATTAATAATGATCCAAATTTTCAAATAGTTGAGAAAATAAATAAAATTTCTGAAAATGATTTAAAAAATTACCCTGATTTAATGAGAAATATATCAACTCATTCAAAAAATGATTATATTAAAAAACTTCCAAATCAATCATCATACCCTCCAAAAATGATAAAATTGCAATATGCAAACTCAAATTGGATCCCATTAGTTACAGATAATGCAGGTAATAATATTGCTATAGATTTAGATCCAGATACTGATGGTAAAATTGGTCAAGTTATTATATTTGGTAGAGAATTTGATACAAAATTCGTAATTGCTGATAATTGGGGAGATTTTATGAATAAATTTGCACTTGATTTCGAAAATCCAAAACGTTGCAACTTAGATTATGATGGTGATATTGGTAAATTTGATTTAGCTTATCTTGATAAGAATGGTAATATTGTGGATCAAGGTTATTTATATGTTTTATCCCAAAGAGCAATGGGTAAGGATATTTAAGTCATTAATCTTCTAGTTTTATTGTTCATTATATTGTTTTAATTCATTTCTTTTCTTTTATTTTGCACTTTCTTTCTTTAACATTGCATCTTTGTGTATTACTTTATATATTATAATAATTATACATTATATACCATTTTTTTACAATAAATTTAATTATAAGATGTACGAAAAAAAATAATTACTATGACATTTGCATAAATTTATACCACTTTATACCAATTTAAACATTATTTATTTAATTTGTTTCAAAAAAAATACAATTACCCAATAAGTCTAAAAAAAATTACTTCATGCATCAGAGTAATCATCATCAGAAACTTCTTCTACCATACTGACATCTTCATCATCATCGCTATCTAAGGTGTAACTTTTAGTGGGTGTTTTTGATCTACTAGATCTAGCAGATCTAGTAGGTCTGGATGACTTTCTTGCAGGTGCTTCAACTACAATATCGTCATCACTGAAGTTATCACTACTTAAATTAACGTGGACATCCTCATCATCGTCATCATCACTTAAAATAACTTTGGCTTTCTTCTTCTTTATAACCTTTGGTGCAGATCTTCTACCTGTACTTTTAGAACTTGTAGATTCAGTTGAACTTGAAGGGGCACTTTCTTTAAATGCGGAGGAGCTTTTAGAAAATTGTTTAAAAATAGAATCAAAATCATTCAAATCATCAACTTCTTTTTTTAATGCTTCTTCTTGCTTTTCCTTTTTAATTTTAGAATTATTTGTTGTTGGCGTAGGTGAGCGAGCCTTTTTAGTTTTTGGTTCAGAAATATCTTTCTTTTCCTTTTTAATTGCTGTTTTCTTTGTTTCTGTCTTTGGCTTAACATCGGTCTTCTTTTTAGGTGGTGCTCTACGTCTTTTCTTAGTACCATTTTGTTCACCATTACCTGTAACCAAACTTTTCCTATTTTCTTCATCTTCAATTAAAAATTTATCCCATGCAATTAAAAATTCTTCAATATCTTCATTCCAAAGATCTTTTGGAGATTTTTGTAATAATGTATTCAAAAGTACTTCCTTTTCACCTTTAATTTTTAATAATGATTCATATCTTTCCTTTGTTAAAGACCAAATTGGCATACCAAGTAAATAATCATATAATTGTGAACTATTAAAAGAATGCGTAACAACTAATCCAGTTTCTTCAGAAACAGTTGTATCAGCTGCTATTCCACCTTCCTCAGCTTCAACTTCTTCGTCACTTGAATCATCATTTTCTACTTTAACTGAACTATGTTTCATTTGAACAGGTTCATTTTGTTTATCAAAACCAGGGAAGTCCAATTCTCTTAATTCTTCAATCAATATTTTCTTTTGTTTATTACCAACAATTAAAGAACGATCAATAATCATCTTCACAAATTTAGCTTGAGATGAAATTTTTTCTAATTGATTAGAATATTCTTTAACCATATAATTCTTTCTCTTTTGATAAAATTCTAAACGAATAAAATAATAATCTCTAATAATTTCATTAACATGTGGATATTTTTTAATCTTACCAGTTGAATCAAATGCAACCATATTAGAACTACTTATAGTAGAAACCAATTTAAATCTTTCAAGATGTCCAATTCTTCTACTCTTTTCCATTTCTTCATCTGATAACTTAACAATAAATTTAACACCAACACCATGATCTTCTTCCATATCCTTAATCCATGGTTTTTGTTTATCAGAACCTGCTAAACCATTTAATAAGAATTCTTTCATAGTAATAGTCCACATTCTAGCTGGTAATTCAGTAATTTCAATTGTATTATCATCAATTTCTTCAATAATACCTTCAAGTCTCCATCTATCTTTACCATCTTCTCTAATAATTGTACCTTCCCAACCTTTAAACCATGGTGACATTTCTTTCATATCTTCTCCTTTCATTAACAATCTAATATTTTCAATAATATCAATAGGATTAAAAGGTGGAATACTTGTACTCCAACCAGATCCAATACCTTCACATCCATTAACCAATAACATTGGTAAGACAGGTGTATACCATTCTGGTTCAACAGTTTGTTCATCATCTTGTAAATAATTTAATAATGGATTATCTAAAGGATTGAAAACTTTTTTAGTTATATGTGATAACTCTGTAAAAATATATCTTGCTGCTGCAGCATCTTTACCACCAGCTGCTCTAGAACCAAAACCACCATGTGGTATGAGAATATTTAAATTATTAGAACCAACGAAATCTTGTGCTAATCCAATAATAGATTGCATCAATGATGCATCACCATGATGATAACCAGTATGTTCAGAAATATAACCTTCTAATTGAGAAACTTTAATTTCATCCTTTAAATTACGCTTGTAACATGCATATAAAATCTTTCTTTGAACTGGTTTAAAACCATCCATAATTGAAGGAATAGATCTAACATTATCAGCCATAGAGAATAAAATTAATTCTTTATTAATAAATTCAGTAATTGGAATATCTGTTAAAGTTGGATCTAAATAAGTACCAGGTTGAAAAGTTCGTAACCATTCTTTACGATCATCTGCTTTCTTTTTAGAAAATGCTAAATCAATTGAAAATTTATCTTCATCTTTTAAAGCATCAAATTTTTTCAAATGTCTATCCAATTGACCAAAATATTCTCTCATTTCAGAAGCTGAAGAAGTACCTAAACCCTTATAATACTTTTGTTTATAAGAGCATGTAGCACCTTCATTTTCTCTCCAATTTTCATATTCTGGCATCGAATAAAATGGAATTGTCTTCTTTTTATTTGGACCACTCATAATTGTAATCTTAACAATTGGAGTAATAAATTCAATTAAAAAATTAGGAATCTCCAATAAACCTGGAAATGAAGTTTCCAAAAAGTTTATAATTAAACCTTTAATATGAGAACCATCATGATCTTGATCCGCCATAATCATTATTCTACCATATCTTAAACTTTTAATATCATCAGGTTTATAATGCTTTTTGTGTTGCAAACCAATAATTTGTTTAATAGCTTGAATAGCACCACTCTTCATAATTTGATCAGTACTTGCTTCTCTAACATTTAATAATTTACCTCTCAAAGGGAAGCAACCATAATAATTTCTACCGACGACAGCTAAACCAGCAACAGCTAATGATTTAGCAGAATCACCTTCTGTTAAAATTAAAGTACATTTATAACCTTCCTTTGTACCAGCTTTATTAGCATCTTCTAATTTAGGATAACCAGTAATTCTACTCTTTCTTGAACCATCATTCTTTTTCAAAGCTTTATCAGCATTAGCTTGTGCAATATCTAAAACTTCATCTAAAATACCACATGCAAGAACTCTTTTTATAAATTTATCTGGTAATTCTAATTTTTTACCACCAAATTTGGAAGGTTGAGTAGTTAAATATTCTTTTGTTTGAGAAGTAAATGCTGGATTTTCAATTAAACAATTAATAAATAAAAACATTTTACTTTTGATTTGAAATGGTTTAATAATAGCCTTTTTGTTTTTTTTTCTAATTTGTTCTGTAATTTTACCAACTAACATATTAGCAACATAATCAACATGTGTACCACCTACAGTAGTTGCAATTGAGTTAACAAAGGAAACTTGATTAAATGAACCATCAGAAATACAAAATGCAACTTCCCATCTATCGTTGATAATTTCATGAACAATAGTTGGTAATTTTTCAATTGGAGCTTCAGGAGTAATATTATCATTTTCAGATTCTGCATTAGTAGGTTCTGGAGTTTCAGAACCATCTTCTTCTCCTTCAGTCTTGATATGAACTGGAACATGTGGATTTTCTTCTTTAGCCTTTTCAATTGCCTTTACATAAAGTTCAACATATTGTTTAAAATTATTTATCTTTAATGGTTCACCATTCAAAGTAACTTTAATACCCCTGACAGAACCACAAACATCAAAAACTCTTCTCTTAAAAACACCCAATATATTTTCATCTAATTTTGTCATACCAAACTTTGAAAGATCTGGTTTAAATTTAATTTCAGTAAATTCGGTTTGCTTTTTGAAAGAAACAATCTTTGGAGTTCCTATTTCAGACATATTATTTCTCCAAGTTTGAGTATATTCTTTACCATTAGTCTTATCAGCAGTATGAACAGTAAATTCTGTAGAAAATATATTACAAAGCTTGGCACCATAACCATTTCTACCACCAGTAACTTTCTTTTCATCATCATCATAATTAGAGGAAGTTAAAAGATTACCAAAAATCAATTCTGGAATATAAATTTTTTCTTTATCATGAATTTCAATTGGAATACCTTTACCATCATTTTTTACTGAAATAATATTTTCTTCAGCATTTATAATAACATCAATTTTTTTCATTGTTGGATCTCTAATTTTGTTATCAGCGGCATTAACTAAGATTTCATCAAAAATTTTGAATAAACCTGGAACAATGCTAACTATTTTCTTTTCCATAGATTTTGTTTCATCATTATAAATCCATTGTTCTGCTGCATGATGTTCGACAGATCCTATATAAGTATCTGGTCTTTTCAAAATATGTTCTAATTGAGAAAGTTTTTGATATTGATCTGAAGCATTTGATTTACCAGACTTTGCTTTGGTAGTTTTCACTTTTGAAGCTGGTTTTTCTTTAGAGTTGGACTTTGAAGTCTTTGGCTTCTTGGAGACCAATGTCTCTTCATCTGAACTAAAATAGTCACTTCCACTTTCTGAGCTCATTTTTCTGAATCTACTGCAAGGTGTAATAACTGTGTGATTTAAATTATGAGACTGAAAAGAAGATGATTTTAAAGAGTTTAGAGGGTTTAGAGAGTGTGTAGAGTATTTGAAAAGTCTGGAGATGTGTTGGTGTTGTGTTGCGTGAGCAAACATACTCTACATGATGTATCAGATCAAACACGAAGCCAGGCAAAACAACAACACGAAATCCAAAACACAGCACGGATAATGTAAGATTAAGATGTAAGAAATATTTAGCAGCAAAACAAAAAGCAAAACAAAAGAAAATAGAAAAATAAAAAAATAAAAAAATAAAAAAATAAACGCGAAGACAGTCTGCCATAACAATCCAAATTCGTCCACTGATTCAGCTACTAACATCCCTGGCCACGGCAGGCGTCCCGTCGTGCTGCGACAGCACTGCTGTGGTCCTCGACCACTCAATCAGTTTCCCGTTTTCCGTATTTCTCTTTTTTTTCTTTTCTCTCTTCTCTTTTTCCATTTCCTTCCCTCAACGTTAATGAGCTCACCCCGACCTCCTCGCTCAGAGTCAAGATTGAATATTGAAATTGAAATGATGATCAGACTCAATCATCCGAGAGACTACTGCAAAGGCCTCAGAGTTTGCTCTTTCGGATACCCTTTGCTATCTTATCGCCTGCCTCTTATTTTACTGATCATCTTCTCCAGATAGAATTTCACAGGATTGCTTTCTCTATTGGTCAATCTTTAAGGACATCTTAGGAAAATCTTCTGAATCATACCCCCCAACTAGTTAGATTATTTATTCCCCACATCGTTATAAAAGATATCAATATTAATTCGCAACCATATAATCAACACAATAATTATCTATATGCTTACATGGAATCTATCTACTAGGAATAATGAAAGACCAACTTGAAGGAAAATCAAGCTGTCAAGTGTTGAAACCACCTAATATCGAACAATCAAAAACAATTATACAGTTAACATCCAAGTCAATTAATGATAATCCATCAACACAGAAAAATGCCTCAATATTACAACCAAAGAATAGTGATTCTAAATCAATGATAAATGAAATTCAATCTTCTATTACTAATTCTAACGTAAATACTATCTTGGCAACAAAAGCAATAAATAAAAATCCTATCAAGAATATTAATAGCATTAGCGAAATTAAAAACAACGACAACGATAGTAACAAAAATAACAATGATAATGACAGTAACGATAATAAAAATGATGAAAAAAATAATAGAGATAATAACAAAATTGATACTAAATCTAAAGGAAGTTCTGAAAAACCAATAGATAGTATGATTTCAAAGATCACAAAACCACCACAAGATAAATCAATAACGAAACCACCAATAACGAAACCACCAATACAGCCTATTACGATGCCAAAACACATAAACACAGCAGATGGAACAATACTTCTAAGCAAACCTTCTACAGAAAATAAAACTTCCAAAGTACCATCAAATGTCACAAATAAAGATACAATTCCTAACTCGTCAAATAAAAAACAATCAATATCATCATCATCATCAAAGACAAAAATATCACCTCCATTAGCAACATCATTATCTTCTTCTGATATGTCTCGATCTGCTTCTGTGCAAGGGACAAAGATTGTTTCCAATCCTTATCAAACGATGCAACGAACTTCTTCGGTACCTATAGTGAAAAAGACTACCTCATCATCTCCAATTTCTAAGACAATAGCACCTGTACCAATTGCTCCACATCCAAATGGGGGAAATTCTGGAGTTTATTTCCATCCAATTGCAATTAAACCAAGACCAATTCAACCTTTACCTACAAAAAATCGTTCAAAATCCAATTTAGTTTCAAGGCCCAGTAATTCACATATTTCTAAAAACCTTTCGAAATCATCAGATAGTTCTATTACTTTAACAACATCTAAAAATTGGGTTTTACCACCACGTCCAAAGACTAAAAAAGCTTTAAAGAAAAAAGAGAGAAAGCCAATATCATCAAAAATTTCATCTACTGGTATAGATATGAAATACAATAACACTTCTACTTCTTCATCTTCAAAAGTTTCAACTATGTCATCTATATCAAAAACTGTTACATCTGCAAAGAAACCTTCATCGCCATTAGCAAATCAAATTAATATGTATTGTAATACACCATCTCCAACTGAATCTAATTTATCAAGTTCTCCAAGTTCATCATCAAAAAAATCTATTTTAAAAACTGGAACTTTCACATCATCCAAGAAATTTCCTTCTTCTTCTTCTTCTTCTTCTTCTTCAACATCTACAATAAATAATAAAAGTAACGGTAAATCCTCAGAAAGCAAAAGTAAAAAATGTACTGATTGTACACGATGTATTGCTCCTGGAATTAGAAGCGTTTATTTGGAACCTTCAACGGGTAAAGTTTCAATAAATGCACAAATTCATTCGAATATCAATTTATATACCAATGATGAAGGAGAATTAGAAGTTCAATTACAGCATGTATCTCGTGAAAATGATAATTTGAAAAAGATTTTATTAAAACTTAATAAAGAAATTCAAAATTTAAAAATTGTCAAAAGGAGAGAAGAAAATGCAGCATCAAAAGATAATAAAGCAAAGGAATTGAAATCTGATTTATCAAATAAAAAGAACTCTTCAATAAAATTAGAACAAAAAAATAATTCTGTAGTACAAAGCAAGAATAATATTAAACCAATTGTTGTTAAGAAAGAAGAAGAAGATGTTGATGTTGATGTTGATGTTGATATGGATATCGATACTCCTAATGATGTTGCACCTTCTGTAATTAATTCAAATAATGAGAAACCAATTCAAATAAAGAAAGAAAACGAAGAAGATTTTTCATCTGATATTTTAAATAGTTCATCAATGAAATCTAGCGCTAATACAATTGATCCGGTAAATCTTTCATATAATTTAGATTCAAAGCGTCAAAAACTTTCAAGTACAAGGCCAGATGTTTTATCTTGTGTTAGACCTAGTATGATTCAATCAGAAATGGATATTGATCCTATTCCATCTACTGTTGCACCAATTAGTAAAGCTAAAACGAAAAAAGTTTCTGATAAAAATAAATCAAAGACAACAACAACGACAACAACAGCTGTTCCAAAATCAAAGACTCAAACGAAAAGTAAATTGTCTAATGCTACTGATGAAACTATTCCTGTGAATAAAGAAGTTATTGTTGAAAATAAAACAAAAGATGTTAAAAAAGAATATCATTCTTGTGGTGTTTGTGAAGTTGGACAAAAATGTGTTTGTTTTGAAAGTCAAACATTATCAATTGCGGCCACTATTGCACAAGCTTTATCTCATGGTGGTGTTAATTTATTGGGACTAGGTGGGTTAAACAATTCAACGATGAATACGGTTAATAATGTCAACAGTATGTCAAATATAACTGGACTGAATACATTAACATCTATTTTAAAGAGAGAAGAGATTATGAAAAGGTTAAAGGATGACGATAAAAAGACGTTAACAACTATTTTGAAGAATGAAAGTTCAAAAATTGGTACAAGCAAGGATGATAAAGCAAATTTGAATACTATTTTGAATGGGTTGACCACTTCTACTAATACTGGTGTTAACCCTGAATTTAACTCAGGTGATACTAATGTTGTAATGAATGAAAATATTTGTGGAATTAACACCATGACAGATGCTACAATGATTGAAATGAAAAATCATATGTTACGTGATACTAATTCTAAGGTTAATAATAATAAAATGAAACGTTCAAGTAATATGACTATTGATAAAGATGATGAACTTTTACAAATGATTGATGCTGAATTGTTACTTGATCCTACACCAATTGTAAATCCAATTTTGTTAAGAAAGGATCTAAATAATAATACGAATAACAATAACAACAATAGTAATAATAACAATAATTTGAACAAGTCCATACTGAAGTCGGTAAATACACTTCAAAATGATACTGATGTGATCAATAATGGATCCATGGCCTTGGGTATGAATAGATCGGAAAGTAAGAATTCACAACATAGTTTTGGTACAAATGCTGAGTTTATTGGTAGGGGAACACTGATGGATTTTAATGTATTTAATGGGGGAGATCCAATGATAGATGATGATGCTATGATGTTTGATCCTACTTCATATGGTGCACCAGTTAACCCAGCCATTTCGAGAAATGATGTTGGTGGTGATCTTACTATGGATATTGAAAAGATTCTAATGGAACCAATTATTGACGATACTGATGACTTTATGATATACTAAAGAAAAAATACTTTTAACTAATAATGACGATATTCTATAGAAAAATATATCTAACGTTTTTATATATGTATAAAAATATAAATTTGCATTTGGAGAAACGCTTAAAATTTGAGAAGAATATCTCATATCAGATAATTGATATTTCCCAATCGAAAATAGTAACCAAGGATTTTTGTTGTTAACTATTTTTTCTTTTTGCTCAAATTCATCTCCCCAAAGCACATCCGTGCACAATGGTTACGTAGCCCTCGCTTGCTGAAAGACCAATAGAGAGAGAGCGCGCAATGTGTGGATTCCCAGTCTCTGTTGAGTCTCTCTCTCTCCCTCTCTGTGTTGCTGGATGTGGTAGAAGGCAAGAGATGATGATGAAGACGATGGTTATTTTAATACATATCAAGTAAGGTGGAAACTATATCAGAGTTATTCTCTTTTAACAAACAAAGTATATATAATCCATCAAAATGCAATTTATGGGTGTTAAAGCATACAAGTTCCCACTTGTCAAGTTCTACTGGCCATTCTTCGTTGGTTGTAAGTATTAAACAAAATATTGAGCAGAAACTATAGAAATCATAAGAAAAATAGAAATGAGTGTTTTAATGTTGAAATATTTTCTATAATGATTTCAATTACAATTGAAACTTGAAAAAAAAATTGATTTCTATTTTTGATAAACAAGATCATTATAAAACAAAGTTACTAACAAATACTTATATCCTTCCTCCTTTTATTATTACCATTTTTACTACATTACAGTCGGTGTCACAACTGTCTTAATTTCCAAGGCTACAACTGCTCTTTCTAACACTGAAGAATTCATCAACGATCCAAGAAATCCAAGATTTGCTAGAGGTGAAGAAGTGAAATAGATTTACCAATGATAATTGATTATGATTTCTAATTAATGACATTTGTTTTCCATTTTACAATACATATGATATATAAATCAATGGTTTAAACCACACACATATATATATTTTATTTATTTATTATTACTATTTATTTTTAACATCAAGATTCTATGACTCTACAAATTTTAACTTATAAATACTGTTTATTTCATTTTAATTGCATATTGTAATGAAACAAAAACAAATAAACATATAAAAATGATTTAACAAATTATTCAAAAATTAACTATATGAAATATGTATGCAAAACGTAACTATTAATGAAAAATATGTCTATATATAGTAATGATGATAATATTAATAATAATCATACAAGGTGTTGTTCTTGAGCGGCATCTAATGCTTCCTTTAAAGCACTGATTAATTCAGGAGTTTTTTCCATTCCGATACTTAATCTAACAAGGTTTGGATCAACTCCCCATTTAGCAACTTCATCTAATTCTTTAAAGTGAGCTAAAATAGCATATGGACAAACAAGTGTAAAATTTGTACCTAATGAAGGACCTTTTGATAATTTAATTGTATTGAAAAAACAAACAGCATCAGTTTCTTCTTTAAACACAATTGACATAAGTGCACCATAACCACCATTATTACGTTTAACAGCATCATAGTGATTTTTACTTTCTGGAGATGTAACAGAAGGATAATAAATTTGAGAAATTAATGGAGATGATTGAAATAATAATAAAACTTGTTCAGCATTATAATTCATAATTTTTGAACGTTCTTTAAAATCCCTTGAATTACGTTCTAAATAAATTGCATCTTGATCCCAAAAGAAATCTTCATAATCTTCATTCATAAATTCTTTTAACTGATTATAATATTTACTCTTTTTATTTAATATTAAACTACCTGCCATTACATTTGAATCACCAGAGAAAATCTTTGTTAATGAAGAAACAACGATATCACAATAAGGGATAATATTTATATTAGATGAATTACCAACTGTATCATCAACAACAATATAGAATCCAAACTTTTCACTTAAATATTTAATTCTAATTATATCAGGAGTTTTCAATAATGGATTTGAAGGGAATTCACAAAATAAAGATAAAATTTTTTCACCAGATTCTAAACGTAATTCTAAATCATCTAAAGATTCATCATCACCAAAACCATAAAAATGAACACCTGCACCCCATTTTCTTAAAATATTTAAAGTATCAACATATGGGAAACCAAAGCAAACAGATTTTAAAGTTTTTGAATCTTCTGGTTTTGAACATGATAAAATTGCACGATGTGCATTAAAAATTGCAGCCATACCAGAAGGATAAAGATATATATTATCTTTATCAGTATAAGATTGATCACAATCTGAAGTTAATCTTTCAAGTAAAATATTTTTTGCTTCTTTTGCGTATCTTAAATCTAAATTACGACCAAATCTTTCTTCAACAAATGTAGCACTTTCTTGTTTATTATTATTAATATTTAAAGATGAAGATCTTGAAGATCTTGAAGATCTTGATGGTCTTGGAGAATTTGAATTTTTCGAAGAATCTGATTTTCTTTTTTCATCAGCTTCTGCAGATAATTTATCTTTCATTTCATTAATAACATATTCTGCCATTCTTGAAGAGATACCTTCACCTGTATGTTGCCAATATTGTTTTACTAAAGAATATAAATTTGATGGGAAGAAAACAATTGCTATATTTGCTTCTATTTTATATGATTCTTCTTCTTTATTTTTTGGGGGTGGTGTTGATAATTGTAAAATTCTTATTGTAGGATGTTGAGGTGGATTTAAAGTAGCTGATTTTTCTTTAATAAAATTTCTACAACGTTTTGCTATATTATAAGTTGGAAATATAAAACATTTTTCATTATCTCTTGCGTAAGAAGATTCGATTAATTTGCAAAGTTGTTGAATATCATTATGGATAAAGAAACGTGGATAACCTGAATGCATTTTATTAACAACCCAAGGTTCACCTTCTTCATATCCGACAGTTGCTTCCCAAGTAGGTAATGTAACAGAAACTGCATGTTCAGTGTTATTTGGGATCGGAGCCCCGATCGATTGCGAAGGGAACATAGCAGGCATATCTGGATGGTGTTAAGACTGTGGTTGGAAAATGATAAAGAGATTAGATCGAACCGAAACAGAAAACACCAATAAGATGACTTGTTGGAATAGTAATCGCCTGTGTATTAGTCAAAACTCAAAACATGATGTGCTTGCTATCTCTAGGCTCTAAGCTTGTGAGCTCACCCATACTAATGACTGACTGTTACTGTTACTATTACTAACTATCACCGCTAAGTTCTAAGTTCTAAGTTCACGCAGAGCCACAAATTTTTATAAATTTTTCAACTTTTCAATTTTTCACTTTCAAACAAAAAAAATAAAAAATGGAAAATTAATTTGTCATTTTATTTTATTTTTTTTTTCATTTTTGGCGTCGATCGACGCTGCTGGTGTGCCTTGTTTGCTGACGTCAGCAACAAACAATGGAATACATACATAATTATGTAGTATTAGTACACTTACTTCTAACTTCCTATTAACCTACTAACGTGTCCCGTGTCTTAAATATCAGACGCCACTTACACTGCATGCACTGATTGGTTATTTCTTGCAACTTGACGATATTTCCGAATCTCAACTTCTGTTATATTTATATATCTATATATTCTCTTTCCCATTTTGCAAAAGAGTCATGTCCTCATTTCGTCCAAAGGGGAACTTAAAATCAAAGCCAAAATATTCAAACGGTTTACCTCAATTTTATTCTTATAAAGATAAAGCAATTTCAAATAATTATTCACAATCAAAATTTATTCGTTTAATTCAAAATTTTTTTCATAGATATAAAAAAATGTTATTAATAATATCTGCTTTATATATATCTTTCTTTTGGATGATTAATCCTTTAGTAAATTTTGTCTTTTCAATTCAAGGTAAATCAAATAATTTAATTAATTCTCCAATTAATTATAATCCAAAAATTTGGGAAGATCGTAAATTAAAAGTTAAAGATGCATTTTTAAATAGTTGGCATGATTATGTTAAACATGGTTGGGGGTCCGATGTTTATTCTCCAGTAAAACAGTCAGGTAAAAATATTGGTGAAAAACCTTTAGGTTGGATTATTGTTGATTCATTAGATTCTTTAATATTAATGGATTGTAAAGATGAATTAGAAGATGCTAAAGCTTGGGTTGATAAAGAATTAACTTATGATATTAATTCTGATGTCAATGTTTTTGAAACAACAATTAGAATGTTAGGTGGTCTTTTATCAGCTCATTATTTATCTTCAGATGATGATACTGTTTATTTGGAAAAAGCTGTTGAAGTTGGTAATAAATTAATTACAGCATTTGATAATCCTTCAGGTATACCAGTAATGGAACTTAATTTACATAAAGAAAGACCAGGTAATCAAGGTTATCCTCCATTAGGTGCATCAACTGCTGAAATTGCAACATTACAATTAGAATTTAAATACCTTTCAAATTTAACTGGTGAAGCTTATTTTTGGAATGCTGCTGAAAAAGTTATGACAATTTTAGATTCAAATCAATTCTCAAGTCCTGGTATTTATAATTCAGAATATGATGGTTTGGTTCCTGTTTATGTTAATCAACATACTGGTAAATTTAATAAAAAATTAATAAGATTAGGTTCTCGTGGTGATTCTTATTATGAATATTTATTAAAGCAATATTTACAAACTAATGAAGAAATTTATTTAGATATGTATAATCATGCATATGATGGTATTAAAAAACATTTAGTTAAAAAATCTATACCAAATGGTTTAACATTTATTGGTGAATTACCATCAGGTATAGGTGGTTCCTTTGAT
The DNA here is from genome assembly GCA_030574395.1 of Pichia californica. Taxonomy (NCBI): domain Eukaryota; kingdom Fungi; phylum Ascomycota; class Pichiomycetes; order Pichiales; family Pichiaceae; genus Pichia; species Pichia californica. The sequence continues at coordinate 17,362 of JAJMEW010000019.1, forward strand.
ACAAAAATGGATCATTTAGTTTGTTTTGCAGGTGGTTTATTTGCTCTTGGTGCAACAAAAGGTTTAAAAGAATCAGATGCTATTAAACAAAAATGGTGGAATGATTATCAACAAGATCAATTAGAATTAGGTAAACAAATTACAGAAACTTGTTATCATATGTATCATGATACTCCTGGTACTCATTTATCTCCTGAAATTGTTAGTTTTAAAATTGATGATTCAAATTCACCAAGAAATTCAGTTATAAGTTCTGGTGGTGATTTTTTTATTAAATCAAATGATAAACATAATTTACAAAGACCAGAAACCGTTGAATCATTATATATTTTATATAAATTAACTGGTGATTTAAAATATCGTGAATGGGGTTGGGAAATTTTCCAAAATTTTATTAAATATACTAAAGTTACTGATGGTGATGGTAAAATTAGATATACAACTTTAAAAGATTGTACAATCGATCCACCAATTAAATCTGATAATATGGAATCATTTTGGTTAGCTGAAACTTTAAAATATTTATATCTTTTATTTGATGATAAAACTGGTACTGGTCAAGGTGGTATTTTGAAAACTGGTAAATTAGATAAATGGGATTTAAGAAATACAGTTTTCAATACTGAAGCTCATCCATTACCTAAATTTGATAAAAATAATTTTGGTAAAGAATGGTTGAGAGGTGTTAATCCATTAGATAAAAAACCTGAAAAGGCTCAAAAGGATGAACCTGATGTTAAGAATGTTAAAAAACTAAAAGAAAATAATGATATTGTTGGTGATATTATTGACTCACAAGCGGAAAATAATGCAAAGGCAGAAGCAATTAGAGAAATGAGATTAGATGATGAAACTCAACAAGAATTTAATGCTGAATATATCGAACATGAACAAGAGGTTAATGCAGAAAATGCTGCAATAGAAATTGATTCTAAATTAGAAAGTGAAGGAAATATTTCTGAAAAAGTTAATAAAAATTCTAATAGACCAGTTTCTTCTAAACAAAAAGTTTCAAAACCATTAAATGAACAAGTTAAAGAAGCAAAAATTGAATCTGATGCAAAATTACGTCAAGGAGCATTAGATTCAAATATTGAAATCACTGAAGATATAGAACATGAAAAAAGTAAAGAGATTGCTGATCGTATGAAGAAAGCTGGTGAAAAACCGGTTGCTAAACAACCGGTTGCTAAATCATTGAATGATCAAGCTCAAGACGCTAAAGTTGACGCAATGAAAGAAATGGATATTGAAATCAGTGATTCAGAAGATGCAAAAATTCTTGAAGACATTATTGATTATGAAGCTAAAGCAGCACTTGAAGCTGCTGCCGCTGTAGCTGCTGTTGAGGCTGCTGCCGCTGCTGCTTAGATATTTATTCCAATATACTCATGATTAATCGTTTGTACATACAACTTCATATTATATTTTGCATTTGTATTTTCTTTATAAAATTTATGTTTCTTGGAGAATAATTGTTTAATATCTTAACTAGATTTGGTACATTTTTAATATACAGGTTTACAAAATATTTAAAAAAAAATAGATTATAAAAATTTGTTCATTCATCTTCTTCTTTCTTCACTCTTTTCGCTTTTTTGAACATACTGCTAATGTCAGTTTTCTTACTTTCCGCTTTTTCTTCTGCTTTACGCTTGGTAGTCTTCTTTTTCTCAAATTTAGAGGCTTGCTCCTCACGAATCTTTAAACCTAGCTTCTGCAGTTCTTCACTTTTGGCAATAAATTCAGGATCATCTTTTTTTCTACCTACTAACCATTCAAGCAGTTTAATTTCTTCACCATATGATGTTTCTTCTTTACCTTCTATTGGAGTTTCTAAAATAAGTGGGATACCTTCCAGTCTTTTATCATTAGCTAATAATCTAAAACATTCTAATGTCAAGAAACCTTGACCTAATTTTTGATGTAAATCTCTGTTTGCACCTAATGGAGCCATTGAATCATTAACGTGTAACGAAGCTAAATTTTCTATACCAACTTTCTCTTCAAACTCGGTCCAAAATTTATTCCATCCATTTTCGTTACTTAGATCATAACCAGCAGCAAATGAATGGCACGTATCAATGCAAACACCAACACGCTTTGGATCATCTAATAAGGTAAATAATAAGTTAAAATCATCTAAATTACCACAAACGTAATTACCATGACCTGCCATATTTTCGACGACAATCCTAACAAAGTTAGTTTCTTTGATTGCTGTGTTCAGACCATCTGCTAATCGACGCACACCTGCGTTTTCGTCTTTTGCTGTATCTTTAGTATCAGCTAAACCTAATGTAGAACCAGGATGAAAATTGTATAATCCAATATTAAGTTTTTCACATCTCTTCAAATCATCCAATAAGCAATCAAAAGATTTTTTCCATTTTTCATCATCGGGATTAGCCATATTAATAAAGTATGAACCATGTGGTAAAATATCTGTACGAGGATTATACTTGTATTTTTCACATAAATCTTTAAATGTTTTTGCATCTTCATCTGTAATAGGTGGTGATTCCCAACGTCTTGGTGATTTTAAAAAAAGGGCAAATGTATTGCATCCAAGAGTAATTGCGTTGGTAACTGCATTGTATACTCCACCTGCCATTCCAACATGTGCTCCAAATCTCATCTTGCTGTTAATAGCACGTTCGAAACTGGGAACGGCAATTGCGTTTTTCTTTGATTTCTTTGGTGGCATTAAGCTTTTTATTTCGTTTTTTGATCGTTCAATTTATTCAAGTTATTCACTTGACTAAATCAATAAAATAACTCTTGGATGTAATAGATACAAATTGCAAATGATTAATCAAAAATTCAAGACTCAAAATTCCTTCAAGCATTTTCACTCATATAGGAAATATTCCGGCGCGTTCTCTGCATAAGAAGGAGCATGCGCATAATGTGAACCTTCAACAAATTTCTTGTAGATATCCAAAGGTATTTTAATAATGCTACCTTTACTGAATTTTTCTGAAATAGCATTTATTATACTACTTTCATGTTTACTGGACAATTCGGGTATTTCAGCATTCTTATTGGGACTCAATATTTTCCATAAATCTTCAGATTTTCGAAATGCAAGAGTGTATATCTCTTTTCCAGTCGGTTCAAGTCTTAGATAAACTTCAAATGAATCATTGAGAATATATTTTGCAGTTGTTGTACATTTGATTAACATTGAGTCTTTTCCATTGGGGCTGTATCCACAAATATATGCTTCTTTATAACCAATTATTTCGTCTTTTTCAGGTTCTTGTCTTTCTGGTGAATGGTCAAATTCATTCACATAATTTGTTTTGTCTGCTTCTAGTTCAGTTGAGCCTTCTGAAGAACATTGGGATATATCGGAAGTGTAAGAATGTGGTTTATCTCTTGGAATTGGTATTTCTTTGGTGTTGGTTGGTAATTTAGTTAAAGGTGGAGAAATTTCATTTTGTGATAATTCATCAAGCTCACTTATATCTGGTGATATCACCGCATCTTCAGTTTTCAATATCATATTAGATATTTGTTGTATATTTAAAGGTAATCGAGATATCTTTTCTCGTTGTATTGGATCTGGCATTTCGTTTAATAACCTAAATTCAGTATGTGATTGTAGTCCAGCTTGAGTGTTAAGTGGGAAGTCATCAAATTCAGATCCAATATCATCAATTAAATCGTTTAATCCGTATTTAGTGTTAAGATCGTTTTTCCAAGATGTTGGACAATTTTCCTGTAACCTTAGAAAAAATTCTATAAGATGTGTGTCTTTGTGAATACGAATTTTACTTAAAATATCGGTCTTTAATAAGGGGTAAATCTCACAGTATTGAAAATCAATTAAACGTTTATATCGTTTCATTATTCCACGAACTTCAACTATAATTTTCATATCATAGATATTATTGTTTGGATTGTGTTTTGCAGGTGGTAAATTCATGTATTTTGTAAAATTGACAATTTCTGATTTACTGGCATCTATTGTAACTATCATATTTCTATCCAATGATGAGCCGTCTCTTAATTTGCAGTGATCAAAATAAAGATTATTTCTGGCAAATTTTGAAGCATCGGTAAAGTCTGTTCCATATGCTAGTGCATATTTATGAGAAAGTTTAGGATGTAACTTGTATGATGTCAAAAGAAAGTACATGGAGGCACGCATACGAAAACTTTCGGTGGGGAATTCATTGATATCTACTTCTTCGGCTGAAACATGATATAATTCCATGGTATTGCTATGTTTTTGATGTCAAAATTAAGTCATTGAAGAAAAAATATCGACAAAGACATATGTTTGATGTTATTATTATTATGGGGGTAACGTGTAACGTTTTCAGACTGAGAACTGAGATGGAAATTTTTCCGTGTTGACATGAATTTTGCGAATCTTACATTTTTTTCCCTTTCTACTTAAAATCAAAAGTTTTTTTTTAACTCAACCAGTTACATTACTACACATAAAGAGTAAGTATACCCTAAGACATAGAAAATTTATCAACATTAAAACGTTATTTTAAAACAGAAAAAAGATGGGAAAAAAACAAATTAGACTACCTAAATCTGTTCTCTTAAAAAGAACTGATAATTTTGAGCAAGCTAGCTCATCGGAGCCACAGACAGCCGAAGAGTTTTATGATGCAGCTGTCAATTATGACGAATCTGGTGACAGGTGGTTTTCTTCTGATTTGTCAAAAGGTATCAGGTTTTATCATCGTGCACATGTTAATTATAAACAATCATTAAAATTAAACCCGATAATGTTGGATTCACTTTACAATTTACCAAGACTTGAATTTGATGTTTACAATAAATATATCAAAGATGACTCTGTGATATTGGAAGATTTAAATAATTGTGCAGAAGCATTGAACGATAATGGTCCTGGCGGACTTTTTCAGGATATTTCATCATTGTGTAATAGTTTTGAAGCAAGTATAGAAATATTACAACAATCTGGTAATGGAAATACATTGGGTTGGGATTTTTTTTACAATACAGCCTTGTGTTATTCTGAATACATTGAAATTTTATGTTCTGATCCATCAATTTTAGTTGATATGTCACCTGAAAATTTATTGGTTAAAGCAACACAAAGATGTATTTATATGTTTGATAAAGTGCTTAATACCATGGAAGAAATTTTAGTAAGTGTAAAAGATGATGGAATTCTGAACTATGAATCTGTTGCATCGCTTTGCATAGAAAGTTATAGAATGTTTTCATGCGTTTATGAAACTCTCTACGACGAAAATTTGATAGGTATTTTTGATTCATTTATGGGACAATATTTATCTAAAGTTGATTCTGTTGTTTTGGGTTTAATTTCAAATTCCCTTTCTGATGACATTTTAATTCCTTTGAAAATTGCCAAATTAAATGAACGTTCTTCTCGACAATTAGATTTTGATAATTTCAGTAACATATGGATGTCAGAAGGAGAATTAAATAACAATAATGAAAAGCGATTAACAGAAGCGTCGTCGATTCGATCTTATTTAGATAAATTTGAAACTGTTGGAATTAAAATACCAACAACTAAAAAATGGTTCATCTTGACTGAGCTGAATGCTAAATATAAGACTATTGTTGATACTTTACGTACACAAATTGATCACTTAACAAAAATACAGAATTCAGAAAATGATTTATTAAGTGGCCAAATAAGCTTACTGTGTTCTATATTCATAGAGCGTGCAGATATCGATCTAGAAAGATCAACATTTGAAATTCAAGAAGCAGTAAACAATTGTGAAATTCTAGTCAATAATTCTAAAAATTTATTAAAAAATGCTTTAATCTTTTCCAAAAAGTCTGGTGGTATTAGAGAATCAAGTAGCGGAAAACTTGCTAGAAGCAAACGACAAAGAGAGGCAGCAATGAGATTATGTCTTATTGAGAGAAAATCTCAAGAAGATTGGAACAAGATTATTGGAGAAAAATATTGGCAAACAGAGCTCAATGCACTTTCTGACATAGAGGGATATAAACAATTTTTTTCTTAAATATAGATTACATATTTTATAAATTTTAATATTTTTCATGAAAATGTATATGTTGGTTCAACCAAAAAAATATAATTGTTTAATTTTGTATCAGAAGGAAGGCAACTGGTTTCTCCTCAAAGTCGAAACTAGGAGATTGTTCACACTTTTCCATTGGTAGTCATCATCAAAATTTTCAAAAATATCAAACTCCGAGACGGGGAATTGAACCCCGGTCTCCCGCGTGACAAGCGGAAATTCTAGCCACTAAACTATCTCGGATTTTCTTTATAAAACATTTTTTTATTTAACTTATTGTACACTCATCACGTGACTTTGTCTTAAAATTTTTTGAAAACTTTTACAAAAAGATAAGGCGATAATTTAAAGAATTAAAAGTAAATTATTTGGTTTGCAAAATTTTCAAGCTTACGTAATTATTATTTTTTATTTTTTAAATTTATTTTAGATATCAAAACATAATAGATCTTGTATTTTTTTTTTCTTTTTTTTTATGAATTTATTGACATTTTATAAAATCTATACACAAAAATACTACGACTAGACTATTTTAACTAGCAAACTTTTATATATTTCATCTCTTATAAATTCAATAGTTCATATGTGGTATCCGATATGTTAATTGATTTTATTTAAAGTTAATATTGAAACTTTAAATACATTGTAGTTTTATTATTAGTTATTTATAATTTATTGTTTTTGTAGTGTTCTTTATTGCAAAATATTAAATATTTAATAATTCTGTTTGCAGTAAATGATTGGTTTAATGGAATTTGAATTCCTGGAATTAATTGTAATGGAATATTAATTGAAATTTGTTGTGCTAATTCTTTAGCAATTTCACATGAAAAGAAGGTGTGATAGCTTCCTCCTTCTTCTTCACAGAATTGGC
>JAJMEW010000020.1:0-19206 GCA_030574395.1 Pichia californica
ATTGAGCTAATGAGGGGTGATAATCCATAATATGGCTGTATCTGATAAGATAAGGAAAATATGTTGTGATAGAACAGTATATGGGTGAATGTTGAAGCTGGACATTGTCTGCAGCCATGAGTGTATGAAATGATTTGCTTTTTACAAGATGAGAAGTAGTTATGTTGGGTGTGAATTGTCTTGCTAATTTCAAGGAAGGTTCATTTATGGATTCATTATACTTTTCTTCTCTCTTCATAACATTATTTCTGGCAGCTCTTTGCACATCATGTCTAATGCACGTATATTTGTTTTTACTTTTTACTGATGGGACAAATTTCCATTTATTTGTTGTAAAGCGTGATTGAGGGAAATGATTTTTAATTATTAATTCCAACTCTTCAAATGTAGTTGCAGATTTTATTAACAAATAATGCTGTTTTGAACGTTTTGCGACATGAATTTTTAACAGATTGAGTATTTTAAGATAATTCAAAAACTTTGAATATTTTTTAATTAATTTAATCCAAGAAAAGTAAAACTGTTGAATTTTATGAGAACTAAAATTAAAAATAGTCCCATTACCATATTCATCTATCCAATTATTATATGTATTTTTAATATTAGATGTTGGAAAGTCATAAAAAAGTTTAGTAATAATTTGATCATAATAATCCAATCCTTCAAATTCAAATTGAATTCTTTCTGTGAATATATAATATTTTAAAAATAAACCCCAATATTCATAACGAAGTTTGTTTACTAGATGGACGTTTTGCATTGTTATTATTTGATATAATAACTCACTTTTGTCTTTTGTATAAATATGCTCTAGATCGATTTGAGAAATTTCTTTACGGCATACAATCTCAGAATTCGTTGATGCTTTAAGATCAGCTTCAAAGTTATCACACGTAGATTGGTATAATACTAAGTCAGGAAACCAAAACAAAAGCTTTGAATATTTTGTTGAGGATTTCAATGGGACTCCATCAGAATCCGGTAACGATTCAAATTTAGATCTGAATTCGTCAACTGTTGTACTTTGAGTGATAATCATTAGTATGTTAAGCTTATTATTAGTGAATTTAAAAAAAAGAATACGACAAAAAAGGATAACAACCCACGGAGTACACAAAAAAGAATTGAAAAAGCATTTAAAAGATGTTTTATGAAATATATAGGTACGAAACAGACCAAAAACTTTTTGTAGAATTGAAAAAGCATTTAAAAATGCTTTATGAAATATATAGGTACGAAACAGACCAAAAACTTTTTGTCTGCTCAGCAACTAAATTTACAACAAATATATACACATTATTAACTAATAGAGGCTCCTAATAAATTGTCCAATTCAGTGTATGAATCAGTGTAATAGATACATAAGTCTGGAAATTGAAAACTCAATACTAAGAAGTTACCAAGAGTGAACGAATTGTTGATTTCCTCATACAGATGTAGTGGTAGTTTCGTAACAATTCCAAATCAAATTTTGTAAAACGAAGGTAAATAAATGTATTATTAGAAGTTGTAGAATAAATACAATAAAGTTTAATTAAAGATCTGTTTAAAATAAATAATTAATGTGGTTCACTAGTTGAATGTCATATAACTTTGAATTTATTGAAGACATACATAGATGGATATTTTGAAAATATAAAAATTACCTAAAAGAGCAATTTTTTAAGAATTTATTCGCGTCAGTGCATAATTTAATGTAAAAGTTGTATTGAATGATATGAGGGAGAATTTGTGATTTTCCAGTTATATGAAAAACTAAATAATGTTAGGATCAATAAAGTAGGTATTTTGTTTTGTTTTGTTTTGTTTACCAATAGTTAATTCTATATTTTTTTTTAAAAAAAATCTTCAATTTAATTTTGATTTATGAATCTTAATAAGGAGTGATATTAAAATACACTAAATTATTTTTATAGAGTAAATTGATCATTATAAGATTAACTTTGCAACTTTAACACCCATTAAACCATTCATTAATAAAACATATTCACCATCTTGTAATTCTTTTACTGGTATTATACCTTCAACTATTAAACCAGATTTTAATAAATGTTTACGAATTACACCATCCATACAACCTGAAGCTAAATTTGGAGTTACCCATTTAAAAGATAATTGTTTATTAAATGGATCTTTTAATTGTCTCCAAAATGCAACACTTGAAATTGAACCTTCTAAAACATTATTATTATTATCTTGTAATAAAACTTCTCTATTATCACCTGGGATTATATTAAATCTCAATCTTGCATTATTATAAGTATCTCTAATTGAAGTTTTAAATGAAGTAAATGGAGTTGGTTGTGATTGAACTTTATCTAAATATAAATTCCAACCTTCCCAATCTTGTAAATAAGCTGGAATTGAAGAAATTGAATTTAATGGAATTTTTTGAAATTCATCATATTGTGGTACATTAATTGTTAAAATATGAGATTTTGGTAAAACTGAATGATCAATTGAATATAAACCTGATTTTGAAATTGAAATTTTAATTCTATATGAATTTAATTTATTTGATAATAATAAAGAATTTGTTAAATGATTTAATAAATTTGAAATTGTTAAATTTTTAGTTGGAAATTCAAAATATTCTCCAGCTCTTTGAATTTTATCAATATGTTCTTGTAATAAATAAAAAAATGATGCATCTAATGGTATAGAATTAATTGCATCAATTAAATTTAATGGTCCATTATAAGTTGATGGATCATATCTTAAAGTTGTAAATATCGTAAATGAATCATCATCATTATTATTATTATTATTATTATTTGGAATTGAATATGATTTCTCAAAATATGTTTTATGAATTTTATCTGCAATTGAATTAATGTTTTCAGAGGAAAGATCTTGGTTTGTCATTAGATGTGGTATTGCTGGTTAAGAATATGCAAAAAGAAGGAGTAGTAGTAGTTAAGAAAGAGAATGAGTTGTAGATGGATGAAAAATTTAAGCGAATGTTTTCAATATATACGTCACACATACTTAAGGTATCACATACATTATATATTATATTGTTTAGTTTCAGTCACTACACAATATATATATACTATGGATAAAGTAAATGATTATAAATTTAATTCCTTTTTTATTTCTGAAAGTATATCATGAAAAGAATTAAATTCTAAATAATTAATTTTATCACGAATACAAATATCAACCAAATCATGACCTGATTTTGCGAATAGTAAATCACAACTTCTAGCAGCACTAACATCACTTACACCATCACCACAATAAAATAAAGTACCTCTTTCAGTTGATGAACCATAATATTTATTAACAGCATGTAAAATACTTTGATTTTTATCATGACCAAAATCGGAATTATCTCTATAAACTATATTCCAAGAATCAAATTCATTTGGAGATTTAACATGATTTGAATAAATTTGAATAAATTTATGAAGTGATGGATCTAATAAATTAAATAAAAGTGATTCAATTATAATATCAATTCCACTTGAAACAACAATTAAAGGTATATTATTAATTGAACAAAATTTAACAGTATTTTCAAAACCTGGATCTAATTTAACATTTTTAATTAAATAATCAATACAATATTGTAAATTATAACCATTTTTAGAAACAGAATCAAGCATTTCTTTAAATGCATTACGAAATGTTAATTCATTATTAATTATTTTATCATTTAAAAGCATACGATTTTTATGACCCATACCTAAATCATCTGTTAACATATCATTTGAATCTTGAAGTGTAACTGTACCATCCCAATCTGTGAACACTATTGCCTTTGGTGTCATTGTTGTTTATTGTTTGATTAAGAAGAATAAAAAATAGTAGTTGTTGTTGTAGTTGACTGATTGATAACTTGTGTCTAATTTAGGCAATAAGCGTTAATACGCGGATGGCGATTTAAGTTTTAAGTTTTAAATAATTTGAAGTTTTGTGATATATATATTGTTTACAATTGTTGTTTTAGTAATTGATATATATTGAAGCTGTTATAATAATACTATGGTTGTTGAAAGAATGAAGAATATTACTGTTATTTCAGGAGGTACAGCAACCAATCATATTTTAGATGGATTTGATTCAAATAAATTTAATATAAATTATATATTACCAGTTTCTGATAATGGTGGATCAAGTTCTGAAATTATTAGAGTATTTGGTGGATGTGCGATTGGAGATATTAGATCAAGATTAGTTAGATTAATTCCTGATGAGATTGAATATTGTAATAAAAAGCATATTAATGGTATTAAAGAATTATTAAGTTTTAGGCTTTCAGAAGATGAAAATATTGCTAAGAATGAATGGTGTTTAATTGTTGATGGTTCACATTTAATTTGGGATAAAGTTGAAAATAGATTAAAAGTAATGTTATTATCATTTTTAATTCATGTTGATATGGAAATTCATAAAAGATTAAAACTTGGATTTAAATTTCAACTTGCAAGTATTGGAAATTTATTTTTAACTGGAACGAGACTTTTCTTTGGTGATTTAGATAGTGGAATTGAATTAATTAGTAGAATTTGTAGGATTTCAGAGAATATTAATGTTGCTGGATGTCTTAATACAAATTTTACATATCATATTGCAGCAATATTAGAGAATGGTGGAATTATTCGTGGTCAAAGTCAAATATCACATCCAGTTGTAATTGATAATAATAGTGATAGTGGTAATAATAATAATAATAATAATAATAATAATAATAATAATAATAATAATAATAATAATAATAATAATAATAATATGATTTATAATAATCAAAGTGTTGAAGATCTTGTCAATTATCGAGATTTAAATAATGAAGATAGTGAAGATATTGAAATTGATAAATATATGATTCAATCACAATTAAGATTTGAAAAAGATAAAGCACCACCATTAGAGAGTAAAATAATACGGATAATGTATATTTCACCATATGGTGAAGAGATACATCCAAGGGCAAGTTTAAGAACAATTAATTTATTTAAAGAAAGTGATTGTATTGTTTATAGTGTTGGATCATTATTTACAAGTATTATACCTGTTATTTTATTAGGTGGTATTGGAGAAGAAATTACTAAATTAAGGTTGAATAGTTTTAAAAAGATTTTATTATTGAATGGATCATTTGATAGAGAAACTAATGGTCTTTGCGGATTAGATTTTGTAAAGGCTATTATGGAAGCTGTTGAGTATTCGTTGAAACGTTCAGTTAGTAGTAGTAATAGTAGTAGTAGGAGGCCGTTGTCGGTGAGGGATGTTGTTACAGATTTGGTGTATGTTGCCGGTGGGGAGTTATCTTTGAAGCCGGAGGAGGTGTCGGTGCTGGAGGGTGCCGGGGTGCGTTGTCACCGGGTGGAGGGGGAGCCCAGTGGGGAAAGCAGCGGGGAGCCCGGTGGAGGGCAGCTGACACCGGGGGCCTTGAGACGGGTGATGGACGAGTGTCTGGGTGACGCCAGCCGCCAGCATAATGATAAATAAAAACAGTATATAGCGGTGTAGAGAAACCCTGAGCCGTGATGCGCAGCAGCCTGCGCCATCCAACTCGCACCTGCCGTGCCTGTTGCCTGCTCTCGTTTGTATAAAAGGAAGCAGTTCCCCCACAGCAGAGTTGTCGCTTGTGGCACACACGGTCTCTCCACCTCTTTCCTTCTTCTCTTCCTTTTGCAACGCAAAAACACAGGGAAACGGCCCTCCACACAGCGTCGGGACGAGGCTGGCCGTCTTCCGAGACAGCGTGGCCCAGGACATCCCTGGCACGGAGGGCTGGCAGTCTAACGACACCAGAGTGGTTTCCACTGGAGAACAGACACAACAGGTCTTGGGTGCAGTCGGGTGTGATGGCACCGCCTTCGTGCAGCCAGATGGGTCCGAGTGCAAGGACCTGTTGGACATTTGGACATTTGGAGTCATTTGAGCGCGTCACGTGACGGTGGCGCAGCGGGCTTACGTAACACGAGCAACCCCGCACTGTAATTCTAATTTAATTCTGCTGCCACTCACATGACATGCATGTATTATTAATAGGTCACCCAGATTGGCGATGACGGTTGACACAGACGGCTGTGTACCACATTTGCATCTCTATCTTCGACTCTGTACTTCTCTTTCTTTCTTTCTTTCTCGATTTCCTTGTAGTTGTACCCTCTATCGACAACCAATCACACCCAGTAAATGACTTCGATCATACTTAGAAGATTCTTCTCTTCAAAACCTCCGACTTTATGTCCTTTTATCAAATTACATCCAGTTGATACTCTACCATTCAGACATTTCCCAACTTATTCAGGCGATTCAAATTCAATTATTAAAAAATTATTATGGAATAATAATCCACCAAATAATGTACTTATAGTTAAAAAACCTTGGAATTCAAATGTATTTGATGCAACAATTAAATTTATTAAATTTCTTAATAAGAATTATCCAAAAATAAATATTTTAGTTACACCGGAAGTTGCTGAAGAATTAAATTCAATTAATTTATCAAATGAAAATTCATTTATAATACCAATTTTTACTGGTTCAATAATTGATATAATTCCAAGAACTGATTTAATTGTTTCATTAGGTGGTGATGGTACAATTTTACGTGGTGTTTCATTATTTTCAAATACTTCAGTACCACCAGTACTTTCATTTTCTTTAGGTACATTAGGATTTTTATTACCATTTGATTTTAATAATCATATTGATGCATTTAATAAACTTTATAATTCAAATTCTTATGTTTTAAAAAGGGAAAGAATTGAATGTCATATTGTTAAATCTCAAAGTAAATCTGATATTTTAAATAAACAACGTGAAGATTTAGATAATTCTTATAAAAATAAAAATTCAATTAATGCTTTAGAAGAAATTGAAAGATTGAAAAGATTATCTTCTGTAATGGATGCACCTTTTGATAATTTAAATCTTTCAACTGAATTAGAAACTTTGAAAAAATTAAAAATTCATGCAATGAATGATATTGTTTTACATAGAGGTTCATTACCAGGTTTAATTAATTTAGATGTTTATATTAATGGAAATTTCTTAACTAGAACAACTGCTGATGGTTTAATTTTTGCAACTCCAACAGGTTCAACTGCTTATTCTTTAAGTGCTGGTGGTTCAATTGTTCATCCAATTGTAAAATGTATTTTATTAACTCCAATTTGTCCAAGAAGTTTATCTTTTAGACCTTTAATTTTACCTTTAAATTCTCATATACTTATAAAAGTAATTGGTAAAGAAAATGTTAAAATTGATTATTCAAAATCAAATGCAAAATTATCAATTGATGGTATACCACAATTAAAAATGGTACCAGGTGATGAAATTCATATTATAAGTGAATCTTTTTCAAGATTACAAAAAAATTCTTCAATTGAAAATAATGATAGTTCAAAAATTGGTAAAAGTGGTGTTTGGTGTGTAGTTCAAAGTAAAGGTGATTGGGTTAATGGAATTAATGGAATGTTAGGATTTAATTTAGGATTTAAATCTTCAAAATCAAATAATTTATTATAATATTAAAAGTATTTTCTCTTTTTTTTGCTTTATTTAATATACCTTTACTAAAATTAATCTTAATCAACATTCTACTTTTATTTTATTTCTTCATTCATGAGAATCCTTTTCTAATATATTTATTAATTAATTTTATAACTATGTAATTGCATTAATAATAATTTATTTATTTCATTAATTAATTTAATTAATAATTTATTTAATTACACATATACATAGTTATAAAGAACAGTCCAATTTTAATTATTTTTTCTTTCTTTTTTATTTATTTATTTTTATTCTTATTGGATGTTATGGTTTGATCTTATTAAAATACAGTTAGTTTAAAAAAAATAATAGCAGATAATGAAAATATTTAAGAATCAACTTCCATTTTATCGTCTTGTACTGGTACTGGTATTGTTGATGAAGTTTCCTCTTTCTTTTCCGTTATTACCTTTTGTTCTTTCTTTTGTTCTTCCTTTTGTTCATCATCTTCTTTCTTTTCTTCCTTTTCATCATCTTTCTTATCATCATCATTCTTCTTTTCAATATTTTCATTCTTAGAAATAATTTCTTCACTCATTACAATATCTTTATCTTTTGATTTGATAGCATCTTCATCATGATCAAAAAATTCATTTTCAGGAATAATTCTTTCATCCCGACTTTTTAAACTACCACCTTTTGTATCAATTGCATCTTTCGAATCTTCTAAAGTATCATCTTCAAAATCAATTATATCTTTTGGAACTTCATTCATTTGTACACTTGGAGAATGTTTTGCATTTTCTAAATTTGTAAAAATTTGTGTCATAATTCTATTTAAATATTCTGGTGTATTAGCATTATGCATATTACTTGGACGTACTTCTAATTTATAATCAGGTCCATAATATTCAAAATAATCATTAAATGGTAATTCTGGACCTAAAATTTTTTGATTTAATAAACCAGTTTCAAATGTCCATGTACGAGCAACATTTCTCATCGTATAACCACCACCACCAACAATCATTAAAGGTAAATTAAATGATTTAATATAATTAATACAATTTGCATGGCCTTGCATACTTAAATTAAAACAACCTAATCTATCACCACTTAATGAATCACCACCACATTGAAATACAATTGCACTTGGTTGATACCAATCAATAACCCTTTTCATTACAGGTTCAAATAAATTTTTATAAGTTTGATCATCAATACCATCTCTTAATGGTACATTAATTGAATGATATTTACCTTTACCAACACCAATATCTCTTAATTCACCAGTACCTGGAAAAAATTCACCATATTTATGAAATGAAACAGTCATAACACGATCTGTTGTATAAAATGCTTCTTCAACACCATCACCATGATGAACATCAATATCAATATAAAGTACCCTTGGATGATATCTAAGTAATTCAATTATACCAAGTACAATATCATTAACATAACAAAATCCACTTGCTTCACTTTTTTTCGCATGATGTAAACCACCAGCATAATTAATTGCAATATCACATTTACCCCTATTTAATCTAGCTGCACCTTCCATTGAACCACCACCAGAAATCGAACAATATTCAAACAAACCATCAAAAACAGGACAATCATCACCAACATTAAATTTTAATTGTTCTTTATTAAATAATTCTAAATTATCAGGTGTTACCCTTGCAAGGAAATCAACATATTCATCAGTATGAAATTGTGTCATTTCTTGTCTTGTTGCAGGTTTGGCCCTATAGATCTCCATTGATTTATATAAACCATAATTCATAATCAATGAATGTGCCATTCTAATTCTATGTGGTTTCATTGGATGTGCAGATCCATAAGAATAATTCCCTACATCACTATCATAAAAATAAGCAATTCTTTTCTTGTCTTGTGGATTAACTTTAATTTCTCCAAATGGTTTGTCTTCGTAAAGCATGGTATGGATGAGAGTATCTAACGAGTGTCAAAGTGGTATATCTATGTCCCTATATATCTATATATGTCCTGTACATCTGTCTACAACATCATCAGCATCATCAACAACTTCAACAACTCCAAATCCAACGAGTTGGCTGTACTGTGCTGTTTGTACTTCTTCTTTCTTTTCTTAGTTTCGCCCGCGCTCAAGATCAGCGCTCACTCTCGCAAGTCTCTCAACAAGTCGAAACCCACTGGCAACCTCATCCTTCACTGGGAAACACACACCATCTGCATACAACTCTGCATCTTCACACTGTGGTCCAGCATCGTAGACATAGTCAACTGGTAGCATCCACTGCCACCATCTATCACCCATAACCATTTTCCAATTGTATCTGATTCCAAGATCAAATACATTTCCTATATTGTTGTTTGTATGACGACGACGATACCTTTGAAATTCGTAATTTTCAATTGTTGTTTTATTTTTTAATAATTGATAAATTGTAAATGAACTAAAAATTGTAACACAAATCGTGAAAACAATTCCAAGACAAAAAATGAATAAAATATGGAAACTAAATTTTTTTAATGGATATCTATTTTTAATAAAAAATTGATTTAATACCCAACCACTTAAAATTGTAATAAAAATTAAATAAATTTCAATATTAATTAAAAATTGAATAAAATATCTATGATTTTTAAATCCAATACATTTACTAAACCATGGACAATGATGATCCATTTTTAAAATACATGTACCACATGTACTACAATGATGACTCCTATCTGGTTTCCAACATTTACATTTTGAACAAAATCTAAATCTACCATCCCTTTTAATCATAATTGAATTTAAAATAAATCTTTCTGGTGGTTTAATATTTAATCTTAAATCTTCATTTATAATTAAATTACCATTCTCATCTTCATTATAATTATTAACAATCAAAATTGGGAAATCAATTGGACTACCAGGTCCAATTAAAATAACTTTAAAATATGAAATTATTGAAATTAAAAATAAATATGTTAAAATTAAAATTAAAATGATCCCTTTAATACCGAAAAATATTGGTAATATTAAAATCACTTTAAATATTAATGCCCAATATGACCATAATAATAAAATTGTTAAAAATACACGTGGAAAATATGTTGTAAATAAATTAAATGATCGTAATAACATTGACATTCTTATATTATAATACCACACTATAATAATAACTTCTTTATTAATTGTGCTTAATATATAAAAAAAGAGAGAAATTAAAGAGAGATATATATATGGTTGGTTCTTCGTTATTCAAATTATATATATTCATGATGATTATTTGCCTGCTTGAAAAAAACGCTCAATTAGGCAATTTTTTGTTTCCACCTAGAATTACGTAATCATCTTACTAATTAACAATTAACTCTTAATTAACTCTTAAATAATTAATTAAATGAATAAAGTGTACACAAAAAATTATCAATTAAAACTCAATACTATATTAATTGTAAAAATTATTAAGTAAATATTTCAATAATCCACCACAGTAAAAAATAATTTCACCTTCAAAAGCTTTAATATCATTCTTACCTTCATATTGCCAAATTAATAAATCATCTAAACTTAAATTAAAAAATTTATCTTCAAAATCACGATTATTACCACCAATTATTGAAATTTGAAAATATCCAGGTTTATTACATTTAAAAATTAAATTAATCCTATTCATTTTTGCACTATTTTTTAATCCACCAAATCCACTCCCACCCATTGATTCAATATTATCTCCAATACTTTGAATTATACCTTTATCAATTAATTGTTTTAATGACATTTTATATTCACCATATAATGAATTATTATTTAAATTTTTATTTCCATGAATAAATTGTGCACTTCTCTTAATTTTTTTACCTGATTTACTAAATAATTTAGATAAAAATGCTTTATTTTGTTTATTTTCATTATTATTATCGTTTTTATCAATAATATCACCCTTTTGAATACTCTTCATTAATCTTTGATTTAAATCACCTTTAATTGCTTCTTCATATTCTTCATATTTCTTTTGATATGTTCTATTACGTCTTTTCAATTCGGTTAATGTTTCAATAACAATCGCCTTTTCAGATTCACGTTCTTGCTGTTGTTTTCTTTTATTACGAATTTCATTAGCAATATCATTAAGTAAATTTTGATAACCATCAGATTTTGAAATTAAATTTAATTTCTCTAATTCGAAAATTAATTCCAATGCACGTTTTTTAACTTGAGGGAAACTTGAATTATAAATTTCATTAAGTGATTTTCTCTCTAATTTAGAAATTTCATAACTATTATAGTTTTTCTTGTTTAATTTTTTCTCAGATTTAATAATTTCTTTAAATTTTAATTCATCCGCTGGTTCAATTTCACTAACTAACAAATCAACTAAATCTTCACCATCTTGAACTTGTAAAATATAAATTAAATATTTCTTAACTTCAAGCATCATTGATTCACCAACAATTTTTTCAACACCTTCCTCTTTATTATCAACTAATTTAATTCTTGTAAATCCATATTGATCACATGGTAATTTCTTTTGACTCTTTTTATTATTATTTCCAAGTACTTCTTCAATCTCTTTAATACTATAATATAATGGATTACTTGTATCACCAAATATTTCTTTAATAAATTCTTTCCAAATAAATGTCAATTCTCCGATATCATCATATTGAATCTTTAAAAACATATTCTCTTGACTAGTTTCAAGCATTACCTTTCTATAAGAAACTTCAATTAATGGAACATTAATTAATTCATTAATAAAATCTTTCATTTGTACACTTAATTCATCAATAAATGGATTTAAACTTACTAAATATGGATGCTTATTAGAATCAAAATGTTTCATAAAAATACATTGATTTAAATATATTGAAACAAGTTCTAAATTTCTTCTAACATTTTCAATAACATTTAAATTATCACTAATAGCAAATATATCAATTGAATAATTAGCAGGACTTTGGAATATTGGTAATACAAAACATTGTAAAAAAATTGATCCAATCATACCTAAATAATAAGTATTTGAAACATTTAAAGATAATTTCATAGATTCATAAAATTCACGACATAAACATCTAATAAACATTGGAAATTTAGTAACAATTTTTTTCAAATATTTAAAAATTTCATAAACTGCACTTCTTAAATCTTGCATATTTTTAATATATTCCTTTTCAACAATTGGAATTTCCAATGGTGCAATATTACCAACTTCAACATTTATTTTTTCTGATTCTGTTATCTTATCTGTTGTTTCTATTAAATATTCAAAAATTTTCATTGGATCACATTCAAATCTAACATCAAAATCAGATGTAATTAAAAATACTGCATCATCAAGTAAAGATTTTGTAAATGTTCTTTGTTGTGGTAAATTTAAATATGCATGCAATAACAATTCCCAATAATTTATATCAATAATATCAACTTCCCATCTATTTTTTACTATTTCTTTAAATTTTGAATCATTCAATCTTGAAAGATATAATTTAAAAGTATAATGAATTAATTGAATATATAAACATTCTTCTCTAGTTTGTTCAGCAATAGTATTAATATCTGCATCATCATAATTAAAACATTTTAAAATCCAATCTTCAATATGACCATGAGAAAATTCAACCAAATCACCCGTCATTTCAATATAATTCAAAACTCTAGCCCAATATTCAGGTTTAGTTTGTAAAATATAAAAAAAACTACCAATACATTCATTTAGTAAATCAGATTCTTTCTTAATAATAACACCATTACTTGTAATTGCACTTGCACTAGTATATCTTCTAGATTTAGATGTATCAATAATTTGTTCAACACCACCAATTTTATTCAATGCAGCATTACCAGCATCAACATTATTTCTCAATCCACCTTCAACATTTTTAATATCAATACCATTCTTTCTAAGAATTTCAACTTTCGTCTTTAATTTAGATAACTTATCAAGTTCTTCTCTAACATTAGTTTTTTCAACTGTAATTTCTTCTCTAAGTTTAAGAACTTCCATTTCATCTCTTGTAGTTTTATCAGCTTCTAAACCACCTAATAAACCAATAAATTTCTTTACTGCTCTTACAGGTGGATTTTGTTCATCAATTAAAAGACGATAATCTTTGACATCATGTAATCCACGAATAATTTCTTGTAAACGACAAATTTTTCTTAAATTTTCAGGTTGTTTAAAATATGCATCTCTATCCTTGATTCTTTTCCTTATTAAAAAACCACGAATATCACTTTGTAAAAATGTAATTGAATCAGTAAACTCATAAATATCTTCAGTTAAGCAATCATAATCAACACGAGTTTCAATACCTCTAAGAACACTTTGAATTAAAATTACATCATTTTGACATTGTGAGAGTTCCTTTCTAATTTGTTTATATGCTCTTCTAGCTAAAACACCTCTTGAAATTGAAACAAGATTAGAAAATGTTTCTACATTTTGATATATTTGATCAATAAAATTATTTAAACGAGAACGTGATAATGAACCTCTAGCACATGATTGTAATTGGGTAATAATATATGCACTATTTTTTAACTCATCAATTTGATTTGTAGTGATTATATCATCAATAGTATTTTGATCTTTTTTAGAATCTTTAAACAAAACTGTATCAGAAGATGATAATCTACTTTCTAATTTTTCATCAGGAGAAATTAAATTATTTAAACTAATTTTAGTTGGAGAATGTTGAAGTTTAGAGATTGATCTCTTTTCTCTTGGAGGTGTAGTAGGTTCATCAATTGGAAGATTAGGAATATATTTGGCCTTTTCCTTCCTGGCTTCTCCTCTTCTTGGAACTTTGCCAGGAATAGGAATATCTTCATCTTCACTAGTATAAATTTCTGATATTTTTTCCTTTTTCACTGATTTATCTTCTTTTAATGGAGATAACAATTTTTTCTTAGGAGAAACAGTTGGAATATCAAATTTTTCAAATAATTCATTTTCATCATATGGTGCTTTCAATGGATTTTGATCATCATAAGCATGGTATATACGTTTGGATTTAACTCTATCTTTTTTTGATGATGGCTCAACTGATGAAATAATTTTACTTCGAGCTGAGGAAACATTAGCTTTAAATATATTATTCTTTTTAACAGGCTGAAAATATGATTTATTTTTAATCTTATTTCTAATCAAATCACCTCGTATTACAGATTGTAATTTAATAACCAAATTCATTTCATGAAGTAAAAATTTTCTAACTTCCCAATAATGTTCCCTTACAAACATGGCCCTTATTGAAGATTGTAAATTAATAATATCATACTGTTGTTCTTTTAGAATAGTAAGATTAGAAATCAATTCTCCATGTTTTTTTTTATTTCTCAGAATGGTTTTCATTAAATCTGATGAACCATATTCATCATACTCTGGTAGTTTACGAAGTTGAGATTCAGTAAAGAAATCACTCTCTGGTTCTTTAATATTTTCTAATTTAAATTTTTGACGTGATATTGTACCACGGCATAATGATTGAAATGAAATTACAGAACTAGTGTTTGCCTTTAAAATAGCTTTAGTTACAAACAAATCAAATCTTAATAAATAACCTCTAGCTAATGACTGTAATAAAATAGTAGCTTCTTCTGATGTACTCGGACTAAAATTTTGATTTGAAAATGATGTAAAATTATTTGAAGATGATAAACTGCTCTTATAAGAATAGTCAAGTGTATTATGACTGACATTTGACTGTATTAAACTACCTCCTAAAATTTCTCGTTCGTCTTCATCGATTAAGAACTGATATTTTCTTTGAATTTCTGAAATTGAGTGAACTGAGGGCATTGAAGGTATATCTGAGGTGTGATTAAAAAGTAAACGTGCATCACGAGTATATTCTTGATCTTTTATTGATGGAGGTAATATTAATGGAGTATCAGGGGATGATGGTTCTGTCAATGTATGAATTGAATTATCAATAGATAATCCATCATCATTAATATCAGATAAATCAAATTCTATATCTGATTTATCAAAGTTAAGGCTTAAAAGGGATTTATCATTATTATCGGTTGACGTAAAAGATATATCATCAAGTAATTTTGGAGAAATTTCTTCTGATTTTGTTTCAAGAATTGAATTAGTTTTCTGAAGTTTACCAACATTAGAACTTTCTTTTACTGGTTTTGAATCTAATTCAACAAGTTGTAATCTTCTGATATCATCTCCAACATTAACTCTTACAGCTTCATCGAAACCTTCAACATATTTTCTACCAATAGAACCATTGAATCTTCCAACATTATATTTGATTTGTTTCAGTTTATCAACATTAACATTTAGATTTAATATTGCAGAGGATACATCATCACCTTCAGCTAATTTATTGACAGGTTGAGCTTTACCTAGCATTGCCATTAAACAACTTAAAGCATGTAAACATGCTATAACTTTTGGAATATCCTTCTTTTCATATAAATCATTTGTTTCAAAGACAAATAATGATGGTAATTTTACACGACGTAAAAAATCTAAAAATTTGACAATATTTTCTGTAAATTTGAATTGTTTAGTTGTCATTTTATAATTTATTTTATCATCATTTGAAGTTGATTTAAATCCTGTATATACTTTAGAAACATTTTTTGGATCAAAATATTGAGCTATTTGAGCTAATAAAATACCATTAGTAAGATAATCTGAAAATTGATCAATATTTGAATCATTTAATTCTATATTTATTTTTAATAAGTCTTCAATCCAATGTTTAATTTCTACCATTCTACATACAAACGCAGCTAATTTCAAATTATCCCTATCTGTATCTAGCCAATTTTTGATAGCAATTGAAGAAGGTGTTGTAAGTTGTTTATTAATGTTTTTAGTGCTAAAAGTCTTTGGTATTGTAGTTTTAGATTGTTGTAATTTATCATTAGAATCTGGTATTGGTGATAAAGATTCCAATCTTGTTTGAATATTTTTTAATTTATTTAAATTCTTAATTGATGGAGAATTAGACATTGCATTATTAATTACACCCATTCTATTAATTTCACTTTTGGACAGTTTATCATTTTCTGACTCTATAGTAGTGGTATTGTTATGATGATGATGTTGATGATTATGAGAAACAAAAACACTTTTTTTATCTTTCATTATTTTATTATCAGGTCTTGGAGCAAAATCAAAAGCACGATTTTCTTTTGTTTCTTTTTCCTTTGCTTTTATCATTTGTTGAACAGAAGTAAGGGGTCTTTCACTTTTCTTTATTGGTGAAGCAGTAGGAGAGATAATGGATTGTATATTATCATTAGTTTGTTTTGGTTTTAATACTGGTACTGTTGCATCACTTTCTTCAGCTGATATACTATTTAAGAATGCAGCTGCCTTTGTCATTTTTGGAGATTCTCCATTTGATTGAGGCAATGACATCTCTTATAGACAATGATTGTTTGGGAGGGGGTTTGATGTGATGAAGAATCAGATACAGGGAATCCGTTCAATACCAAATACAAAGAACGACTTGTGTGTTGTGAGTTGTGAGTTGTGAGCCGTCTTTGTTTACGTTTCAGCTGGAAATAGAAGAAAAACAAAAACGAACAAAATTTCCGTGGAAGAGAAAAATAGAAATAAATGCGAAAATCGAAAATCGAAAATGGGTTTCATTTTATTTATTTTTTAATTTTATTATACGTGTTATAAGCATTATAAGCATTATAAGTGACATTACAAGTTACAAGTACCCAAAGAAATACCTAAATATAATCCAGTTTCTAGTCAGAGGATATAATATTAGTAGCTTTTTCCTCAAGAGCAATATATATTTATATTCATTTTAAAGTAAATATAAAGAGAAGCAAGTAAGTCAAGGAGGTTTGCCAGCTAGAATGAATTCCAAAAAATACGGATATACACCGCTACTTAGAGAAGCAAGAATCTGAAGATCGAATAGCACTGAGTGCTAAAGCGAGCAAAACGATACAGGATTAATACTTAACTAATACATCGATTTCTATGGTATTTTGACGTTATGTTGCTGTTATCTCTAATACTAGTTCAAGGTTGACAATTAAGAGTGTAAAAACCACCAGCTACGATGGAGCTAACATATATTTCCGTTTGGGGGTATATAGAGACCCCACATTAATACACAGTTTTCTGTTTTCAGTACGCATTTTGATACGTTTTTTTATTTTGCTGCTAATCTCCGAGAGAAAGTCCGAGCATGTGATCAATTAATTAAATTACAACATGATTATCTTTCCCTAAATCCTGAAAAATATCTTAATCATTTGAATAGTATATAAAAGGAGATATTTTCCACCTTCCCAACTTTCAAGTTATATATGTAAATATTATATGTTGTATTACAAAACTGTAAATTAAGAAACATTAAACGAATAAAAGAAACAAACATGACCCAACCTGTTGTTTTAGTTACTGGTGCTACTGGATTCATTGCACAACATGTTGTTGACAAATTATTAGCTAGAGGCTACTCTGTTATTGGTACTGGTAGAACCAAAGAAAAATATTCCATTGTCATTAAAAACTTCAAGGAAAAGTACCCTGAAGGCAAGTTGTCATTTGCAATTGTGCCAGAAATCGGTGCTGATGATGCATTTGACGATGTATTAAAAGAACACCCAGAAGTTAAATATGTCATTCACATGGCTTCACCTATTGATTTCATTCCAGATAGTCCATTAAAAGAATATTATTTAGATGCTGCTGTTAATGGTACTTTAAATATTTTAAAGGCAATTAAAAAATTTGCTCCTAATGTTACAAACGTTGTCTTAACATCTTCTTTTGTTTCTATTATGCAACAGGATCCTAGTATTGTTCTAACAAATGATATGTGGAATCCAATTACTTGGGATTATGTTAGTAACCCACATGAAGCATATGCAGCATCTAAAAAGTTTGCTGAATTGGCTGCAAGAGATTTTATCGCATCTGAGAAACCAAATTATAAATTTGCTACCGTTAATCCAGCATTAGTTGTTGGACCACAAGTTTTTGATAGTTCTGTTAATAAAGTTTTAAATATCTCAAATCGTTTTGTTTTGAATGTCGTCCAGAGTGCAGATATCAATTCAAAAGATCCACAAGATCAATTACCAGTTGTTGGCATTGATGTTAGAGACACTGCAGAATTTCATATTTTGCCATTGGAAATTGAAGCATTGTCGGACGAAAGAATACTTATAGCTAATGAACCAATCATAGGTCAAAGAGTTTTCAATATTTTAAATGACAATTTCCCACAATTGAAAGGTAAGATTGCCGTTGGTGATTATGACAGTGCAGGTGAATTAGTAGAGAGGTTATGCCCAAAACAAGATATTTCAAATATTATCAACAAAATCCCAGGTGGTTACAAGTTTATTTCATTGGAAAAATCACTTGTTGATACTTTTAAACAATACTTAGCCAAAGAAGAAATCTGAGTTGTATAATGGTAATTTTTAAAGCTCATTATATAAAGTTTAATATATAAAGTTAATTTTATAATTATTTTAATATAACAAATGTATGATCAACATCCCAAAGGTAATATAATAAATAATATTAATCTAAATGCTAAAAAACTTGATTAGGAATTATTTTAAAAATATATATACTGTATTTTGTAAAAGAGTTATTGCAATGTTATTAATTTCTTGGATTAATTTCTTATTTTGAAAACTTGTATTAGTTGAAAATATTACTCTTGAATTGTTAGATGTAGATGGATATAAAGGAATATCTATGAAAATCACATTACACACCAAAATGAAACTATCTGATTAAGCAGCATCCCAAAGTT
>JAJMEW010000021.1:0-19105 GCA_030574395.1 Pichia californica
GACATCATGTCGTATCCTGGTACATTAGCTCAGAGGTTTAGAGCATCGTGCTTATAGTCGTAATTTGACGTCTATGCTGACGTTACTTCACCGTTTCAAGAAACGCGATGGTCGCGGGTTCAAACCCCGCATGTACCAAGTATACTTTATTTTTTTTGAAATATAAATAATTTAAACATGACTTGGTGAACGACAATTTGCTTAAAAGCTCAAAGCACAAAGCTTACTCATAAATTGATCATGAATATTTGCTTTTGTTTTTGTTTCCAAATCCAATCTCCTCTCGATCAATCAAAGCTAATTGAGTAACTATATTACATATATATTACTTTTTAATGAGATTTAGCTATTTGTTTTTATTCCATTTTTTGTGTAGGTCTTTTGCCTTAACACAAGACCAAATATTTCAAAATGATTGGCAAACGATTAATATTGGTATTCCAGTTGCAGCTTTGGAAATTGACAATAGGATAATAACATTTACAGATATTGGAATATTTTCTATTATCAATTCAACTTTCGGAAGTGTGATGTACAGATATCAAACTGAAGTACTACCAGTAAGCATAAATTCTGGATTAGTTGGCAGCACATCAAACAATGAACAAGTTCTAAATTTCATCAACTTTGAATCAAATTCAAAACTTTTAGTTTGGAATATAGCTAGGAATCACGGAATAATTGAAAAAGAATATAATTTTGAGAATAATATAATTGCCGTAATATCAAATACTGATCATATTTATGTTGTTGAAGAGAAATCCATTGTAAATATCGACTTAAAAACAAATACTCAAAATATAATTTACACAACTTCTAATTCTATTTCAAGTGCCAAATTATTTGCCAGTACTGTAGACCAGCTTATTTATGTTATATTTGACATTAATGGGGACGTGTATTTTTCGGATCTTTTAGATTTTCATTTGAAACCATTCTCAGATTGTTCCGTTGATAACACACGTTTTAAACAATCAGCTAGCAATCTATTGATCTGCAGTAATTCAAACGTTTTTGCGTTTGATTCAATTAGTTCAATAAAAATCAGTACAGGAAAAAATATGGTCGATGAAAAGTTATCAGCAGATTCATTGTTACCTTCTGAATTACAATCTTTTGATGTTATAAATAACAAAGAAATTTTAGCCTTTTCTGAAAATTCAGTTAATTTATTTAATAGTGAATCACTCAGTTTTACACCTGAAGCTATTTCAGAAATTCCAATTGCATACTATGACTCTTACTACAATAATTTTCATATCTCACGCTCAAAAAATGTTACAGATATTAACCTTTTCCTAGTTACACCATTAGCAGTTCTTGAGTATTATAAAAATGGTCAATTATTATGGAGCAGTGATCAATCTTTTGTGGATATAAAAGATTTTGTCATTATAGATACAGCACTCAAATCTTCATTAACCTTTACAGAGTTAATCTATGATACTAGTTCGAATATTTTTGTTTCTTTTTTCAGAAGACTTCGTCACAATTATAATTCAATTTTTGGGAAATCTAAATTTGCATTAGACAATATTAATAGATTTGGTATGTCTAAGAAAATTATTGTCCTATCCAACAATGGGAAACTTGCAGTGTACCAAATGTATAAGTCCGAATCCAGCAATTCCCCTCAAATGATTGCAGTTTTCAATCCACCAGTAAAGCTTACTAAACTTTATGAAATTGATAAAAACATTTATGCCTTATCCGAAAATAACTCAATTTTTGAAATTGATATTCAATTAGGTAAAATCCATCAAATATCTTCTGAATTTAGAGCTAGTAATTTTGTGGATATTGTTAAATCTGAGAATGAAATTGAGACAATTACAACTCCAACTATTGAGACTGAAGAATTTTATACTACAAGTTTTTTCGAACTAACAAATACAATCAGAGGTCATTTATTTAATTCTAAGGGGCAATTTGATTTATGGAAATTTTCAAGAGAGAATGAAAAAATTATTTCTTTAACCAGGAGAAGTTATGGAAATTTAGTAGTTGCACAAAATGCACTTGTTTTACCTGATCGTTCTATCATTTACAAATATTTAATTCCAAATATAGGTATTATTACAACATCTAAAGAAACTGTAGGTGAAAAATCAATTATTTTGTATATTGTTAATCTCATTACGGGTCAAATATATGGTAGATTTGAAAAGGAAATAGGATTAACAACAGATGTTGAAAATGAAGTCCATATTTCATTTGAGGAAAATTTTATTATTTTAACAACACCTGATAAATTTAGTAAATTAGATACACAAATTTGTTCAATTGATCTTTTTGAATCTTTAAAACCAGATAAAAGCTTTACTAAGGGTTTTTCTAGTTATTCTCCATTTGATAATGCTATTTTACCAGCTTTTGCATCACAGTGTTTTATACTTCCTGGTATTATTGTTGATGCCGTTTCAATCTCCAATACAAAACACAATATTGCTACTAAGAATATAATCATACGCACAAATCTAGGTCAAATTATAGCTTTACCAAAGATGGTAATTGATGGTAGGAGGAATGGTTTGATTGGAGATTTTAAAAATATT
The DNA here is from genome assembly GCA_030574395.1 of Pichia californica. Taxonomy (NCBI): domain Eukaryota; kingdom Fungi; phylum Ascomycota; class Pichiomycetes; order Pichiales; family Pichiaceae; genus Pichia; species Pichia californica. Next base: position 2,556 of record JAJMEW010000021.1, read on the forward strand.
TTGAACTTTGAATCATCTGTTGCATTATTAGATGATAATAGAACAAGCGTTTTATCTCCATCTGTTCAAAGGATAAATAATAATGCATATGCTGCATCAATTGCTAGTCGATTTACTTATGATCCTATAATTAATATTAATCCACAGTTTATTTTAACACATCATAGAAAAATGATTTCTACTAAATATGTGAATGATGGAAAAAGAGATCTTCTTACAAATCCTACAGAATTAGAATCTACAACATACGTTCTTAGTGTTGAAGGAGATATTTTTGTTACATTTTTAAGAACTTCTGGATCATTTGATAGATTGACAAGCTCATTTAATACAAAAGTTGTTATCATTACACTAATTGTGTTATTTTTGGGTATTGCATTTGTTAGACCAAAGACAGAAAAGATTAAGTTGTTGGGAAAGTGGATTCTATAGGATTTTTTTTTAAAAATTAGTAAAAAATTTAGAAAGCAAAATATAATGGAAGGAAATTAATGTAATTAATTTTTAAATGTACTATATATTGTAGATAATTGTAATAAATGATAAAATAAATAGAATTAGAAAGGTTATGTTTATTAGAATTGAAATAACTTCAATTAAATAAGGAATGCGGCAACTGTACCAATGAATCCTAAAATAAATGCAATGATCATGACTGTGTAATAGAACCATTTATTTTTAGGTTTGCATAATTTCAAATAGAATCCACATGGTAATACGATACAAATTAATGTACATAATGAAGAACCACTTAAACCAATAATTTTATCAAATTCTGGATAAAGAATACCTAATATGACAAACAACAAATTAACACCAATTTTAATTAATGCTGACCCAACTTTTGTAGTAAATGGTGAAACATTACCTGAGTATTCTAATTGTTGAGGGGTAATACCGAACATAAATTCTGTAATATTGATAATTGGTAATGCATTAATTGGAGTTTTAGCAACTGGAATAAGAGAAACAAATATACTTGCAAATAAATAAACAAATTTTGGATATCCAGAAGTCAATAAGATTGATTGAGTAATTTCATTTAGAAGTCCAGCACCAAACATGAAAAAACCTAAAAATGCCATTGATGCATCTGCAAAGAAACCAACAGAATATGTAGTTTTAAGACATGTTTTAAATTTTTCTGGTTGTATTAAATCTGCTCTTAAAGCAGGGAATAATGAATGTGATCCAAAAGGTCCTAAAATAATACCATATGAAACACATAAATTCATCAACGTATTTGGCCAATAATTAAATTCTGCAGGTTGAATTAAAGAACCAGGAGCTGTTTGTTTAATAATACCACAGAAAAAAATAAGAAAGACTAAAGAGATAGTTGAAATAATACCAATTAAAGAAATATGGGATAAGATACGTAAAGGAAAGAAAGAGAATGGTGTTAAAATAAAGAATGCAATCCATTTGAATTGAATTAAAGAAATTTCTGGGAATAATGCATTTAATGAATCCGCAAATAAGACAATCAATGACACACCAACACCTAAAAGTTCAACTGTAAAAAGGAGGGAAACAAATAATCTAGCTTTTGGTCCGTAAGCTTTATAACCTATATCCGCATAGGTACAAATAGATGGATCAGTATCCATACATGCTGAAAGTAAAGTTGCAGTCCAAAAGGTTATAATAACAGAATAACATAAAAGAATTGCACCACAATAAAGACCTGCATGAACCATTGCTCTAGATAATGCTAATAAACCAATACCAATTAACGCATTAATACAATTAAAAATTGTTTGTGGAACTGTTGATTGAGGTGCAATCATTGTTAATTTCCCACCATCTTCAGTTTCAACTTGACGTAAAACTACAGAAGCTGCATCATTGGATAAAGCCCTTGATAATGTACTACCTGGTGGTGGAAACATTGAAGAAGCAAATGATGGTTGTCTTGAAGCAACATAATCAGTAAATGAATGATGATCCATAAATGATTGTTGATCATCAACTGCAGCTTCATCAAATGTATTATTTGGACTATGGTTAATATTTCCAAAAGGTTTAACAGCAAAAACTGTTGATATTTTTCTACCCATTGGAGATGGAGCAAATGTACTTGGATCGATAAGCTCTTCATCATCTCTAAAATAAGATCTTGTTGCATTAAATCTTGGTTCAATTGATATAGATCGATAAGAGTTGGCCCTTTGATAAGAATTAGCAAATGCACTTAATGAATTTAAATTATTTGTGCTTGGAGAAGCAACTGCAGAAAAGAAGGTTGATCTTCTCTGTGAACGATTCGGAATAGGAATTGCTTGGTATGAAGCACCCATCCTATACCTGTTTTCATCGTTGTCAGTATGGAGAGGAGAGTAAGGAGTGGGATTTCCTTCAGACATAATGTAATTGCCTATGTATAATACTAGGCTTGTCAATTAGTATCCTCTAAAAGAATCTCTAGCGTTGGTTATACCACCAACAAGTCTTTAAGAGCCAGACCATCTAGTAATAAATTGTCACATTTATTGACTGATTGGTTGCTTGATTGATTGATTGATTATTGATTGATTGATTAAACAGATTCATGTTTCCGAAGTGCACCCTCCCCAATGAGGCAGCCGAGCCGAATGCGGCTTTGTTTACATTTTATGTTTTATCATTTTACATTTTTTATTTTTATTTTTTTCTATTTTTTCTATTTTTTCTATTTTTTCTATTTTTTTTGTTTTTTGTTTTTTGTTTTTTCGTTTTTCCTGTTTGGCCGTTTGCAATGGTCTGCTTGGTGTGTTGTTGTGTCGAACGTTAACGGTGAACAGGAAGTTGGATCTCATTTCTGTGATGGTACACCTTTTCTTTTTCTTTGATCTCTACCATATCCAAACACATTCTCCTTCCCCATATATATAGAATGAAGCTAGACTTCACTTTATTGGCAATTGTGCCATTGCTGATCCAAATCTCACAGGCAGCATATCTAGGTGCTACAATCCCACCAAAGACAACATTTATAGATACCCAACAACAAGCATTTCAAACAGATTTACCAACACATACAGATTTCCTCGTTAAAAGAAATGCTGAAGCAGATGCAAAGAAAGCAATAGTAAATAAAGATTGGTTGAAAGCTGAATCTGAACGTATATATGGTAAAGAAGAAGTACTTCCAAAACCTTGGCTGAGAACTATTTATGGTACTATACATGAAGTTGTGACTCCATATGTTGTTGGTAGTATTACATTTGCAGGTCCTGAAGCAGAAGAAACAAATTCTCTTAAACCTTGGATTTCAATTAAAAAAGATGGTTTGCCAAAAACTATTACTCCCAAATTAAAGAATAATGTTGTTGTTGACGGTTTCCCAGAAGTAAAAACATTTTTCCAAACAGCGACTACTGTAACTCATCATCAAAAAGATTTAAAAGCTCATAATATGAAGGAGGATGATACCATTGAAGAAGTACTAATGATTGATGAAGATGATACTTATATTAAATTAAGTCCAATTCAAAGATGTACACCAGATTATTATTATAGAAAAGGTGTTGCAAATGTTGAAATTTCAGAACCTTTTTGTTCTCCTAGAGATCATCAAAGAATGAGAGTAGGTGCTACTTACTTTATTACATGGTATTCTCGTTTTTTCAAAAATGTTGAAAATGTTAAATTTCATTATGCTTATGTCAATGAAAAATCTCACGATAAAGGTTTTGATAAAAGGGATTTAATAGATCTTGCTATTAAGAAAAATGATGCTGAAATTATACCTCAAACTGGTAATATAGACTTTCAAGGTGATGTTTATGGTGCTTTCCATTCATCTGAATGGGTAAGTAATCACAATGGTTGGTTTCCAGTTGATATAGACAAGAAGTGGTTAAAAGGTTCTGTTTACAAAAAAGTTGTCATTGCTATGCAAGCTGATAATGTATCCGATGAAGACTTCTCCATTTTAGATGCTCCACATTTCTTTGCAACTTTCCAATTAAGAGAAAGTATAGGAAAAAATACTAAGGAAATGCGTAAGCTACAAGATGCTGCTGGTACTAATGATGACGTTTACTATGTTATTGCTGCTGTTCCAACTTGTGTCATGATTTCTGTTTTATTCATGTACGGTTTCCTTTATTTGAACCGTAAACACAGAGATTTATCTCACATTAGAAAACCAAAGAAGAGTAGATTTGGTAATGTTGGAAAGTACAACATTCCAGTTGCTTTAACAGACATAAAAAAACCAAAGAAACAATTATAATTTTGATTCCAAATTTACAATCGCAATTACAATATTTAACGAAAACAAAACAAAACAAAACAAAACAAAATAAAAATCTGTTCTTAATTTCTATACACTAATATAATTTTGATGCATTACTAACCATGAAAAAGAAGATCTACTTTGATTTCTCTTTTTTATTATTACTGTTACCCACCCCACCACATCCCCTTCTTTGCACTCTGATTATACAATTGTTGCTAGTTCCCCCGCAACAAGCTGGACTGACGGAGTGCTAAATTAACTGATCTTAAAAGGCATCCATACAATGTTCTTACTTTGATTTTTTTGAGGTTTGCTTATACAACTTTTATGGATTGTCAGATACGGATCATACATCTGTAGATTGACTGTAATTTAATGTAAAACTTGTAGTTACGATCTTGTATCCTGTAAAATATTCTTTTCACTTTTCACTGACGTATATATGTAATATGTAATATTATGTAATATATATACTTTCCGGAGCCCACAGCCTTGAAATGAGCCAAGTCCCAAGTTTATTTGCCGCGACGCAAGAAAAGCAGCTTTACGCCTTGTGCTTTTCGTTTTATGTTTTATCCAAATCATCAGCTTAAAGCTGAACAACATGAATGATTTTCTTCTGTTTCACGATATTGTACATTGTGTTATTATTACATGAAAGTTGTTGTTTCATAAAGCCACACTTTATAGAACAATACTTATTTTTTCAATAATGGATGCTGCTACACTACTTGATCATTTTTCTCATGATTTAGCCAATATACCCAATGAGACTAAATTTATGTTACTTGAATTACAAAAAAAAGATTTAGAATATGATAAAACATTATCTAAGATTGAAAATGCTGATTCTCAATTATTTAAATATATTAAGCAACATGGCAGTTTAGTGCGACATCCAAAAGAAGATTCTCTTAATGAAGAAATTACAAAATTGTTAGTATTAGCTAGGAATATTCAAAATGATAAAATATTATTAGCAAATACTGCATTATTAAATATAACAAAACATGCAAGTAAGTTTGAAAGAGATATTAGAAGAGGAATTGAAACTGGTACTATTGAAAACTGGGATGTTGTTGATGAAGATATAGAAATGACTGAATATTTAACAATAAATAATAGTTCAAATCCTATAAATATAAATAATTCGAATTTAATTGAATCAGCAACACCACCATTATCAGGAAGATCATCTTCAGATGTAAATAACATAAGTAAGAAAATTAATAATTCTTTATCAGATGCTAAAACTATAAGATTACCAAAGAAAATTAGAGAGAAGACCCCTGTTATAAATGTTCCATCTTCATCAACAGATGTTGGTTCTATTTCAGTAAGAGATTCTTCAACTCCAACGAAAAGATCTGAGGTCACAGCAGGTACTATAATTAAAGGAATCAATAGAAGAATGTTGGTTAATGGAAATGGTAAAGGTAATGAAAATGGTAATGGTACTGGAGGTGATGACGATGAATTATATTGTTTTTGTCAACAAGTATCTTATGGTGCTATGGTGGCATGTGATAATCCTACTTGTAAATATGAATGGTTTCATTATGATTGTGTAGGATTGAAAGAACCGCCAGTTGGTGTTTGGTATTGCCCAGACTGTCGTAAAGATGTAAAGAAAGATACAAAAAAGGATAAGAAGAAGAAACCTTGAGTTGTATTATGTAATTTTATTCAAATAAAGAAGTATAAGATAAAAATTAATTTATATTATTATCAGAAATATTTTAAAACTTGGTAAAACCATTTTTTAATATGATAGATATATATATGTACAATTAATTAGGTATTTTTCTAAAGTATGAAATAAACTTCAATGATATCTAGTCTTTCAAGTCCGAACTAGCTGTGCAATTTTTGGTGTGCACCACTGTCATTTTACAGCACCGCCACTGCAAGCTGCAAGAAGCATGATTTTTTTTTTTTTTTTTTGAATTTCGCATGCATAATAAATATATTTTTCATTTTTCACATTATACAAAAAATTTTCTTACGATAAAATACAACTTTGAATTTAATCTAATGTTAATAAAGTAGTCTTTGATCCTATTGAAGAAACAATAAAAACACTTTTATTGGACAAGATGTCAGAATTTGATAAGATTGAAAAGTTAATGGAAGATCCAACAATTATATTTTCTAATGAATCTGATAAAAACATTTTTGATTGTGTAAATTTACTTGAAAGTTTAAAAAGTATTGTTGATCCATTAATTGAAAGTAGTGATAACTGTGTTCTTGATGAAATTTATGTCGATGGATTAGATGCAACACAAGTTTGGGGACAAGTAAAGTTAGTATTTGATGGTTTTGAAAAGGATATATGGAGTGATATTGGAAAATTTAAAGCAGAAGGTCAATATGATGACGAAGCATTTGATAGTGAAATAGATGAAGATGAAGATGTAGATGAAGAGGATGAGGACGAGGAAGATGATGAAGAACAAGAAGCAGAAAATGAGCAAGATGAAGAGGAAAAAGAAGAAGGAGAAGAAGAAGAAGTAGAAGAAGAAGAGGAAGAAAGTGAACTCAATGAAAGTGATTCTGAAGAAAAGGAAGAAACTACAGTTTCATCATCTAAAGACTATGGACTTAATGATGAATTTTTCAATTTAGATGAATATAAACGTCAAGTTTTACAATTAGAAGATAATGATAACGATAACGATGATGGAGAAGAAATTGATTATTTTGGAGATATGAGTGATGAAGCTGAAGACGACGAAGAAATGTACACATACAATGATTTTTTTGATCCTAAAGGAAGTAATGAAAAATCTAATATTAAGCATAAAAAGTCAAATAAAAAGAAGGACAAATCTACGACTGAATTTGCAGAAGAAGACTATGATGAAGCTTATGATTTAGCACAAGCTGATATATTTGGTGATGAAGTTGATGAAGGTAGTGATGATAGTGATGAAGAAGGTGAAGAAGGTAAAAATTTAAGAGAAGAAAATTTATCTACATTTGAGAAACAACAACGTGAACTTGCTAAACAAATTGCAGAACTTGAAGCTGAATCAATTGCTGAAAAGAAATGGACAATGAAGGGTGAAGTAAGTGGAAAACAAAGAGAAAGTGATACCTTACTTGAAGAAGATTTAGAATTTGATCGTACTGCTAAACCAGTACCTGTAATTACTCAAGAAGTTACAGAAAGTATAGAAGATATTATTAGAAGAAGAATTATTAATCAAGAGTTTGATGAAATCCCAAAGAGAATAATATCAGAACTTAATAATTTTAGATCTAGTAAGAAAGTTCAAGTTAGTGAAGAAAAGAGTAGTAAATCACTTGCAGAATTATATGAAGATGAATATAATGGAAAGACTGGTGGAAATGAAGAAGTTAGTGAAGCTCTTAAGGCTGCTCATGATGAAATAAATGAAATGTTTAAAGATGTAACATATCAATTAGATTCATTATATTCTTCACATTTTGTTCCTAAACCAAAGGAGAAGTTATTAGATGTTCGTATTGAAACTTCTACAATTGCAATGGAAGATGCACAACCACTTACTATGTCATCTAGTAATTCTTTAGCCCCACAAGAAATTTATAAAATTGGAAATACTAAAGTTGGTAAAGATGAAGTTATCCTTCGATCCGGAGTAGTTATGGCGAAAGCAGAATTAGAAAGGGATGATAAACAAAGACTTCATAGAGCAAAGAAAAGAAAGCAACATTTAGCTAGTAAAGATGAATCAATCAAGAAGAAGAAGGTAGAAAGTAACCAATTATAGGACTAACGGATTGAAAATTAGAAAATAGAAAAATGAAATGTTGAAAAATGACGAAGACCTATGTCATCGTTATAAGCTGTAACGTGTATAACATGTGTAACTTGTGTAATCTACATAACCTTTTTTATTTTTTTAGATAATGAACAATAACCAATAACCATTCATTATAAACTACAAAGATGGAAACAAAGATGTAGTTTGAGGTTTGAGGGGCAATGGCAGCTCACAAAAAATTTAAACTTTGAGTCACGTGCTATTAGGCGATGGCCGGCGGCCCCGCGTAGAGTGTTCACTGTGTCGGACTTTGGAAATTTTAGACTGCCAACCAACTATTTCCAACCCGCAGCCCGCAGCCCGCGCTATACGACCGCAACGACAAGCAACAAGCAACAAGAAAAACAGTGAAATGGAAAATTTGACAATTTTAAAAGGAGAAAGGAGAGAGTAGAAAGAGAAAAGAAAAAAATTCTCCGGGCCGACCGCCGGTTGCTGGCGTAGCTCTCACACATTGACCCCACATTTCAAATTCCAACTCCTATTGTGGATTGTGTGTTGTGTGTTAAGGCTTGCTGCTTGTTGGTTGTTGGGTATCCCGAAGCCGGTAAGACTTCAGCTATCTCAGTTTCAAATGGGGTTGGAAGTATCGGTCATATTAGTACTAATTACTAATAAGTAATAAGTATAAGTGATGTGTATATGCCTGTAGCCTATTACCTACTTGTCTCCTGTGCTTTGTGTTTTCCCCAAATTTCACAGTGAACAGTGACAAGGCTAGTCAAGAGTTAAGTCCGAACTACACCCGGGGAATTTTTGCAGAAAACAGAAAGCAGATTGCTCACAGAAGAAACCAGAAGCAAGAAAACAGAAAACGGAGGGGGTGTCCGTTGTCTGTCGGAATTCGGAATCTGCTCTCGTGAGTCGCCCCTCGCCTCCCCACCCCCCATTATTTCTCAGTTTCTAGTTTCTACCCCCCCTCACCCCTATCTAATCGCAGATTGCCAGCAGTTGGGCACCCCGATTGTCTTCGGAGCACTCCCATCCACTACTGCCTTGATCCTCGATCCTTGATGAGTAATTGACCCCCAGTTAGACCCCAGTTAGACCCCAGTTAGACCCCACATTTCCCTTTTTACTGCCCGGCTGGAATTTTTCACCAAATCTCATAACTTTTTAAACATTCGGATAGGGTTGCCGGCTGAATGGCTATAAGTTATTACACTATCATTACATAAAAATTCATGCAAAATTACCATTTACCCAACCACACTCCTGATTCCTAATTCGGGTAATGGAAATACTATGCTTCTTCATGCTAACCTTACTAATCATTTAAACTTTTCATTGTGTTCTATTTCCTTTATTTCCATCTTCATTATAAAAGGATATTCATTTCCTCTCTTGATTTTTTTATACCAGTGTACTCTAGATCTTTTACATATTAATACTATTCATCTTTTTTAATTTCTTTTACTTTCTCTTTCCTTTTTTATTTTATTTTAAATGTTCTCTAACAGAGTTTTCTATTCCGTATTATCAAAGAACCTAAAGAATAAAAACTTAAATTTAAATTTATTATCAAAAATGACTTTCTCAACTGTTACTTTCCCTATTATTAACGAAACTTATGAACAACCAACAGGTTTATTCATTAACAATGAATTTGTTAAGGCAAAATCTGGTAAAACTTTTGCAGTTACATCTCCAAGTGATGAATCTGTTATTGCTGATCTTCAACAAGCTGATTCTGAAGATGTTGAAATTGCAGTTCAAGCTGCTTATTCAGCTTTTAAAACTTGGAGATTTACTCCACCAAATGAAAGAGGTAAATTATTATATAAATTAGCTGAGTTAATGGATGAAGAAAGAGAAACTTTAGCTAAAATTGAATCTTTAGATAATGGTAAAGCCTTACATTGTGCTAGATTCGATATTAATGTTGTTATTGAATATATTAGATTCTGTGCTGGTTATTGTGATAAAGTTGATGGTAGAACTATTACAACTGATACTGAACATTTCACTTATACTAAAAAGGAACCTTTAGGAGTTTGTGGTTCTATTACTCCATGGAATTTCCCATTATTAATGTTTGCTTGGAAAATTGGTCCAGCTTTAGCAACAGGTAATGTTGTTGTATTAAAACCAGCTTCTGCAACTCCTTTATCTAATTTATACACTTGTACTTTAATTAAGAAAGCAGGTTTCCCACCAGGTGTTGTTAATGTTATTCCAGGTTCTGGTAGAGGTTGTGGTAATGCAATTTTACAACATCCATTAATTAAGAAAGTTGCATTTACTGGTTCAACTGAAGTTGGTAAGACAGTTATGAAAGAATGTGCAAACACTATTAAGAAAGTTACTTTAGAATTAGGTGGTAAATCTCCAAATATGGTTTTCAAAGATTGTGATGTTAAAAAGACAATTCAAAATTTAATTACTGGTATTTTCTTCAACGGTGGTGAAGTTTGTTGTGCAGGCTCAAGAATTTATGTTGAAGCTACCGATGAAAAATGGTATAATGATTTCTTAGCTCAATTTAAGGCTGAAATTGAAAAACTTAAAATTGGTAATCCATTTGCTGATGGTGTTTATCAAGGTGCTCAAACAACTCCAGATCAATTTGAAACCGTTTTAGATTTTATTAAGGCTGGTAAAGAATCCAACTTGAAGTTATTAACAGGTGGTAACAGAATTGGTGATAAAGGTTACTTTGTTGAACCAACCATTTTCTATGATGTTCCACAGAATAGTAAATTAACACAAGAAGAAATTTTTGGTCCTGTCGGTGTTGTCTTACCATTCAAGTCTGTTGATGAATTAATTGAAAAGGCCAATGATTCATTATTCGGTTTAGCTGCTGGTATCCACACCGAAGATTTTAACAAGGCTGTCTATGTAAGTGAAAGAGTTGAAGCTGGTTCTGTCTGGATCAATACATATAATGATTTCCATCCATCTGCTCCATTCGGTGGTTATAAAGAATCTGGTATTGGTAGAGAAATGGGTCTTGAAGCTTTTGATATTTACACTCAAACCAAGTTAGTTAGAGCTAAAATCAGCAAGCCAACTTTATTTTAAAATAACGATTTTAATTCTAGTTAATTGAAATTCAAATCTCTATATATTTATATGATGCTCTTCTATACCTCTATGTACCTTCTAACTTAATAAGTAAAACTGTGCGCAAATAACTTAACTTAGTTCTTATTGTTGATCTTAATTTTCCGCTTTACTACTGAGAAAAGGGGGATAGGGCGGATGGCGGATATTGGATTAATTACTGTATTTGGTACTTCTACTTAACAATTTGAATTCGCAACTCCGGAATGTAAATATATAGATCAACTCCCTTTTCTTCTTTTTTCCCTGCAATACATGTTGTGTTTTTTGTTTGGTTTTGATTTCCTCTATTCATCATAAAAGAAAAAAGTAAAAATAAAAAGTACAATCAACAATGAAGGCTGTCACATTAGTGAAAACATTCCTTTATGTAAGCGTTTTATTCATGCCATCGTATTCATTTGTAACAAGTAATCCTGCTATTATGGATCATTATATATCAACTGCTCATACAGATCAGTCCAATTTACTTAAACATTTAGGTGGTATGGGACCATATATAAAGGGAACAGGATTTGGATTGACATCCGAATTTGACTGTGATAATAAACCAGATAAAGTATTTGTATTTGCAAGACATGGTGAAAGATATCCTACAAAACCTGTTGCTAAAAAATTAAAAACTTTATTTAATAAATTGAAGAAAAATTATAATGAAAATGTTGAAGGTCCGTTATGTTTTATTAAAGATTGGGAATTTTTTATTCCAGGTTCAGATTGGGCAGGTATGATGACATTATACGGTGATTTTAATGGATTTCAAACAATGTATGATTTTGGTAAAAGTATCAGATTAAAATATGGTTATTTATATGAAGGTTGCGATGATCAAATACCTATATTTACAGCTGGTAAAGAAGTTTGTGTTGATTCAGCTGAAGAATTTGGTAAAGGTTTCTTTAATGATGATATTTTAAAATTTGAATCAAATGTTAAAATTATTAAATTAGATGAAACAAAAAAAATGGGAGCAGATACATTAACAACAAGTGTAAGTTGTAAAAAGTATATTAGAATTGATGATTATTACAAGCATCCATTTACAGGTAAATTTATGATAAATGAATCCAAAAGATTAAATGCATTAAGTCCAGGTTTTGATTTAACTCCCAAAGATATTTATATTATGTCTATTTATTGCGCATTTGAATTAAATGCAATTGGTGAAAGTAGATTATGTGATATATTATCAATGAATACATTTGTTGAAATGGAATATTTTAAAGATTCTGAATTATGGTATGGTAAAGCATCACATCCATATTCATTTACTCTTGGATCAATTTATGTTGATGCTATGATTAGATTATTTGATAATCAAGAAACTAAAGAGAATTTTTATTTTAGTTTTACACATGATAGCGAATTGATTTATTTCATGAGTGCATTAGGTATATTTCAATATCAAAAGGAAAATTTAAGCACTAGAAAAATTGATTTTGAAAGATTTTTTAAATCTAGTGAATTAATTCCAATGGGAGCTAGAATTGTTGTTGAAAGATATACAATTAAAAATGAGCGTTATATTCGAGTACTTATTAACGATGTTGTTATACCTATTCCTGAATGTCAAAACGGGCCATTTTTCACTTGTAAGTTGTCTAATTTAAGAGCAATTTTAAGTGAAAAGATGTTATCAGAAGATTTTGCAGAAAAATGTCGGATTACCGAAGAAAGACCAAGGAACTTGACCTTTTACTGGGATTGGAGAGATAGATGCTAGGGTAAGTAAACTAGTATAAGTATATGTAGTACGGATATATATTTATATATGTACAGATGTATAGAATCAGTGCATAAAGAATGTATATAAATATAATGCAGTCTGAAGTTGCTTGTTTAGATGGAAGATAAGATATCCGATATCAGATAGATGCATGAAATCAGGAACATTTAATGCACCACAGGGGCTGAGAGAAGTTCGAATTTTGGGTACACTCAACGCTTTACACTCAACGCTTTACACTCAACACTAAATATATCCCTGTGCCCTGTGCAGTGGCAATGATCGATCAAATTTGGCATTTGGCATTTGGCATTTGGCGTGCGAAGAAACGGGAGAGAGGAGAATGTATTGTGTTTTGTATTGTGCTTTGTTTGTTTGAGCTGAGCTTTGAGCTGAGCTGAGCTGAGCTTTTGAAGGAGAACAACCAACACCATCTTTTGCATCTTGCATCTTGCATCTTGAATCTGGGATACAAAGATTCGTTGTCATAGTATTGTATATATATATATATACTATACTTACAGAGGGACCCTCTTCACAAAGGGAACACACCAACTACCACCATCACATTCATTACAACATAACTCTAAGTTATATAAATATAAATAAATAAATAAATAAAATACATTTACATTACAATTCATCAAAGACTCATTTCATTTACTTATTCCATCAATATAACTACTATTCGCTAAAATCATTAGAATTGTAACATCATGGCAACTCCACATTCATATTTACCTTCACATTCACATTCACACTCAAAAGATTGTAAAAGTTGTCATCTTCCAATAACAGATGGTCAAGCATATAAGCTAGGTACCGATCAGTGGCATGTTCCATGTTTTAAATGTTCAAAATGTTCTAAATCTTTAGGTGTCGATTCTAATTTTCTTGTACTTGGTACTGGTGCGTTAGTATGCTCAGATTGTTCATATACTTGTAAATCTTGTGGTAAAAAGATTTATGATTTGGCAATATTGACAGGTGATTTAGCATATTGTGCAGATTGCTTTAAATGTAAATCATGTAATAAACCAATTGATGATTTGAAATATGCCAGAACTTCAAAAGGATTGTTTTGTATGCCTTGTCATCATATGCTAATGGAAAAGAAGAAAAAATATGAAAAAATGAAACAGAAAAAAAAGGCCAGGGAGGATGCAATTAAACAAATGAATGAAAATTTAAATAGTGGTAGTGAAATGACTACTTTAGATATATCATTAAAAGATACCAATAGTTCAACAAATACAGATTTAACAGCCATTGATTCTAATGATTCAAAGAGTAAGTCTACAACATCGGTACCTACTACTTCAAAAGCTACAATTACTACATTAAAATCACCTTCAAAACGTAATACAAACAGAGATAGTATAATTTTAAAACCTAATTTTAATATCATTAATTCGTCATCTTCAACTTTTGATGTTGATGATTATGCAGAACCAAGTGATTTAAGAGATGATAATGGTTCTTCCGTTTATAGCAGCAAAGAAGGAGACGAAAGTATTTTTAAAGTTGATGAAAGAAAAAGTTCAGTTGTAGTTAGTATAGGTCCAAGCTTAGACAAAGTAGATTCTAGTCCAATTAAAAAATTAGATGTCGCTTTAGGTTTTGAGGTTAAATCTCCTAATATTAAAAATACATCATATTCAATTTTTACAAATCCTGATGAAAATAATACATCTTCTGCAGCTGTTGATATACCAACTTTAAAACCGAATGAAGATATATTCTCACAAACATATAAAGAAAATGAAGTTTCTGATATATCAATTCCACTGAGATCACCAAGAAGATCAGCGTTGTCACCTGTTAGAAATACTACACAATTCAGAACTCCTGAATTAGCAACCCCTCAAAAGAAACAGACTCCAAAGGAAAATAAAATTTCTCCATCAGGCTTAAATAGACATGGATTTATTATTGAAAATAATGAAGAACGAGAACCTGATCAAGAAAATGAAGCTGAACCTGAAAGTTTTATTAATTTAGATGAAACCGAAGAGGAAAGTTTAATGAGCGTGACGGAAAGTGAAGAACATATACCTTTAGATAAAAGTGAAAACCCCGCATTATTAAGTCCTATGAAATATAATAATTCTTCAAAACCATCAAATGATCATGAATCAATAGGTTTAAATATCCAAGGTTTACAAACTAGAAGTACATCTGAAGTGATAAATAGTCAATCTAAATCTTCAATTAATGTTTCAAATATTGTTTCAATTAATGCATCACCATCAGAAAAAATATTAAATACTCCAGAGCAACAATCCGTTTTGAGCTTTGAAGATAAAACTACACCAAGAAGAAAACAAATTGGTGGTCTGGGACGTTCTTTAACTAAAGTTTTTGCTCGTTCTAAGCATAATGATATTAAAGAACCAATTTTGGAACAACCTTCAACTCCGGAAACACTTAAAGGATCTCCATCTTTAAATAATTTTAATTCTGAGCGTGGTCATATTACACCAAGACAACATGTTAGAACAAGATCAGATCATTCATATGTTGCATTTACAACACCTCCAATACCACCATCTACAAAATCATATCATTCAAGATCTGCTTCCGAAAGTACAACATTTGATGTTCATGATCAAGTTAATAGTACTGAAAAGGAACTTCAAACGTTAAAGACTGAAATTAATTCATTAACATTATCCAAAGCTAAAATATTAAAGGATATACAACTTCTTGTTACTCAAATGAAATCTTTACAATCAGATATTACGGATCGACAGAAAACTTTGAAGGATTTAGATTTACAAATTGAAAATAAGAGAAAATTCTCAAATGTGGGGAGTGATGATATTTCTTCATCAAATTTATCTAATAGTTCAGTTAATGAAATAAATGGTTATAAAGCTACATTATCATCTGATAATTTGATTTCAAATGATCATTTTGTATCACCTCCACAAATTGGACAACAACAATCAAATCCATTGATTTCAACATCCCCAAATTCTGCTTCTGCTTCAGCAGGTTCAAATTCTTCAAATTTTAATCCATATAATCAAACTATGGGATCTGCTTCATCACAGTCGAAGGATAAAAGAAGTGGTTTTATGAGAAGAATATTTGGTGCACATAATAATGGTACACCTGGCGGACAATCTATGCCAAATAGTGCTTCAAGTATAAAAACTGTTGGTAGTATAAGTCAACCGATGAATGTTAGATATAATGAAGAACAAATGAATTATAATGAATCATTAAGTAAGACTAATGAAAATGGTTCATCCCATTTATCTGGAATGAAACCATCTAGATCTACTAATTTCATGCAATGGAGAAGTAATCAATCATCAGCAACATCTAATACAAGTAATGATACATCGAATAATCATAGATCTTTATATAGTATGACAATTCAAGAATTAGTTGATTATGAAGGTAGTGCAGGAATTCCATTTATTATTAAAACGTGCATTTTAGAAGTTGAAAAACGTGGATCAAAAGTTGAAGGTATATATCGTATTAGTGCATCAACTTCAACAGTTGAAAAAATTGAGCAATTTTTTGATATTATGAATATTAATAATAATGCAGATATAAGTAAGATGCATTCTGTAATTGATGCAGATATTCATGCATTAGCTGGATTATTAAAACGTTATTTGAAAAAAATACCAGATCCAATTATACCACAAGAACTTTATAGTGCATACATTCAAATTTCTACATTTGAAGATGAAAAAATAAAGTT